>MQUG01000161.1:0-29845 GCA_007213375.1 Steinernema feltiae
GAGGACTTACGACTGAGATTGACTTGGAACCCGTAGAAGAGATGCAGGAGGAGCATGAAGCTCCAGATGTTGACGTCCCTGATGATGAACTGCTGCGTGGCGCCTTCGAGAAAGTCGGGCGAGTTGAAGAGACGCTCGAAGAAGCGCGAATGAGCGGAGAGGATCGCCCGGGAGACGTACAAGTCGGTCTTTTCGTCCTTCCCGTTGATGATCTGGAGATGCGTGTCCGCAAAGTGTTCCACCGGACGGTCAAGCAGGACGACCACGTGGCTGAAAGCGGGAAATGAGACGATTTGAGAGGAAAGCGCGCTCACTTGCTGATGGTGACGTCGAACGCGGATGAAGATCTGGGCCGAATCCTTGAAGAATCTGCTCGCGCGGTTGAAGTTGACGAGCATCGGGTCGTAGAAGAACGACTGCGACTCTGTCGACTGAAATTCGCGCCGTTGCCGCCCCAAATCGAGTGATTTCCTTGCTTACCTTGAACTTGATCGTCTTCTTTTCCAATTCCGGCTTCTCAGTACGCGAAATGGTGACGTCAATCTTGAAATCGGCCGAGTAGAGCGTCGGGATGTCCTTGTCGACGCGATCGCAGATCAGCTTCACCTGCACAAGATCCGACGCGGGAAAGTACGTGCAGCGCAGCTTCCATTCAGTACCCGCCAACCGCTGCGTCGCGCTCTCAATTTCCACGTCCTCCGGCAGGGAACGATCGACGTTCTCGAAGACGACCGCGAAACGCGCCCATTCGCTGTGCATCTGAAAGCGGAGATCAGAGTTCACGGCCGAGCAACCGGAAACGACTTACGGCGAGCGAGCGAGAGGTGAACGAAGATTTTCGAAACGACGATTTCGCAGATCGCCAACGTCGATGCAGCGAAGGAAGCAGCGCGCGAGCGAGAGGTGAGCGAGAGGCGCGCGAGGGGCGACAGCAGTTACAGTATCACCGCACTCGCTCGCTCGTTGCAAAGCATAACGTTGCTACTCCTGCGTGTATTATCCATGCTTGTACTCTGCCTGTTTCTCGTGATGGCGTCGTTAGTTGAGAAACGTTGCCTGCCGCAGATTGTCGAATTTTCAGATACTGCATTGTGATATCATGTATTATCTATTTCAGAAGACAATGGTTTCCCAGCTGAAGAAGAAGGTCCTGATGCTGGCGCCATCACGAGGCCTCCCGGTCCTGCGAGAAGACCACAAGGCACGCCTGGCGCTTCTTAGGAAAGACTGCGACCGAACGCTTGCTGCGCTGCAGGTCAGTGTTTACGGACCGTATTAATAGTGTTCTCTAAGCGTTTAGGCGTACACTGATGGGTCGTACGTCAACAAAAAGCCGAGTAGCGGGATTGGTTGCGTAGTAGAGCCAGATTACCCGCTAAACTTCGGCCAGCGCCTGGAAGATGTGGAGCATAACTCCACGTTGGCGGAGATCGTGGCCGTACAAGCCACATTGCTCCAAATTGCGGAGTGGGAGGGCTTCAAGGGGCAACCGATCTTCATCTGGACTGACCTGAAAGAGATCATCTTTGCTGCCTGGTTCTCGTGATGGCGTCGTTCGATGGAGAAACGATTCGTTGTCTTTCTGTATCGTGATATCAAATCTAATTTATTCCAGGAAGACAGAATTGCTTCTCAACTAGCTAAGACCGCAAAGGGTATGCTCCCACCGTCACGAGGCTTGCCGAAGATGATTTAAGTCCAAAAAGCAAGACTGGCGCAGAGACGTCACTGTGACCGCAATTTGCTCGCTAATCAGAAGCTGCAGGTCAGTGTTGACGGACCTTTAATAACTAGACCTCAAAGTGTTCAGGTTTTCACGGATGGCTCGAACGGCCTGGTGGATATAATGGCGAGGGCTGCTGCAAATGAATCTTCACTGTACGGAGAGCCTCAATGAAAACCCGAATGCGATAACAAGTTATCCACCTACATTCCGCAAATAGCTTCTGCATGATTCACTTGTTCGACTGCGGCATCGATCATCGTGTCGTACCTTACTCCATTCCCAGTTCCAGCGTTTTTCTATTCATCTGCGTCGTCTCATCCTCTTCTCATCGGTGTTTCTCGTCGGTCTCTTTGTTCGCTTCTTGCCATTTTTCGTTGATTGTATCTAGTTACCTGAATAGATTGATTTAGAGTGTCTATAGATTGCATCGTTGGGCCGCCGGGTTCCGAATGACTCTGCGCTATGCGCCTATCCAAGGAACCTGGAAACCAGCAGGAACGTCATCTACTCCCTTATTCATCCATTTCTGCTTTTTCAGGTGGAGATTAAGCGAGGATATCTAACGTGGAGGCTTCTCTGTGACAAAGACAAAGTGAAGGAAAAGTGCCGCGCCGAGGAAGACCACAAGAATCTGTTCGCGGCATATCCACGCAAAACGCAAGTTTGGCATCGTCGAAGAATGAGAATCCGAACGCATCGATTCGTTCATTAAAATCGATATGGATCGCGTGCTGATCGCGTTCGTCGAAGAGGTTGTCATCATTATTCATTGAGACCATGGCACGAATGGATCTTTTTCGGAAGGTCCTTTGAAAGGGAAAACTTTGAAATGCTAGTTTCTCTCGAAATTTAAACATCCACCGTCATAAAGAGGATTTCTCCACGTTTATTGCGTGTTTTCTGCCGTGCAGACGTAAACACGATGCAGCGATGTTTACGTCTAAGCGCTCCAAGCAAAAAATGGCTGCCGGTTGACCGGCACAAGTTAAGGGCACGTGTTCACGACCGGCTGCGCGGCGCCCGTCGGTGCCGACGCAGGTGGCGATAACCGGCGCTGCCTCTTCAAACTGTCGCGATTCCTGAGGTCCTCAAAGACCAAATCCGTCAAGGAAAAGTAGGTTTAGGTCTAATTACGAAAGAACTGAAACCTGGCTCTTTAACCTCACAATAATTGGAAATTCAAATGTCATTTGTGGGCGTTTGAGGGCGTTTTTATGGTGTTTACGCGTCTTCCAAATCCTGCGAAGGTGTAAACATGATGCGATGGCGTTTTCTGTCCGAAACGGTCGCGGTGTTTGGCGCTTCTGCAGTTTCAGATAACCTTTGACACGAATCAACCAGCGCCATCCAGTTTATCCGCTACAGTAACCCTCTCTTTTGTCGTTGGTGTGTTCAGCACACCTCTAATCAAATACAAACCCTTCGCACTCTTCTAGCGCCATTTGCGTGCGCGCCAATCGCGCATTGATTCATCATTTCCAGTTTTTGTCTCTTTTCTCTTCGTCATTCCAGTCATCAGACGACCATTCCGACTGCTACAGACAAGCGAGGACCACCACTTGGTCGGTATATTCACAATTCAGTCGCGCGGGGGACGAAAACAGCGCGCAGCAGCGGGGAAACTTGTTTTATGTAAATTTTCCCGCTGCGCCGCTTATTGTTTTTGTGTTACCGCCGTCGCCGCACGAATTAGTCGCCGCGCCCAGCGACGAGCGCGGAGACGAATTAATTGTTTCCGAACGGAGCGGCAGAAGAACTCGAGGAGCCGTGACCGTTTTGAATTATCTAATTATGTCCCCAACAAAATGCCCTCAGGGCGACGGCGGCGCCGGCGATCGTTAACTAATCTGCGCCATCGCCCCTTTAGAGGAGTGCGAGCGCGCGCGAGTGGTCCTTCCTCGTGCGCGCAGATCGATTTAATCTAATCGCGCGCGCCGCGGTCGCGCATGTAACTTTTTGTCGTTTTTGGTAACGAAAACGATATTTCGCGCAATTTTTGGTTTTGCGGAGGAGTGATAATGGTGATGGGTTTGAACGGTAGATGAGGGACGATGTTTTGGTTCTTTTACCTGTTTTGGACTGGGTGATCGTAGTTTTAGCTTTTGAGCTAAATCTTAACCTGTAGGGATGGAAACGGATCGTTTCTGCTGATCATTGGATGTTTGTAGTCTTTGCACTTTATTTTTAAAACAGATATTGTAAAACAGAGTCCCAAATCGCATTGAAAAGTGAGAAATTTGAATTGCATTTCTCTGCACCAATTTTTGCAAGATTTCTCTCGTTGTCTTATCGTTAAATCAGCATTTTTGTAGCTTTTTTCATTTGCCAGACCGTCTATAATGATTCCAAATTCCAGCTTTGGAGCGCGATCCCTGGGCTCTGTCCAATTTGATTTCTGATCTTCACATTCCGTGATCAAATTGAAGCAATTTTATAGGTCATTCAGAAAGGCCAAAAGCCAAGTTTTAAACAGGGATTTGTGCCCTTTGTGTGCACGCATTTGCCCACCCTCAATGCCCAAGATCTTCTCCAACTCACCGATTCACAATTCTCTCGGGTCCAACCCGTGATGGAAGGTCCAATTTCGCATCAAAAATCACTTGCAGCTGCCCTTTAGGCCATTTTCGCCTCTCATCACCCGAAATCAATTAAAAACACCATCGATTATTCTTCGCTCAGGTGCGTCTTTCCCGGCGACCCCCTCGCTGCCGTCATTTGCCTATCATCCTGTTTTTTACCCACCGACCGACGACCCAAACTTCGCGATCCTCTTCCGCGACCAGACGCGTTGCATAATGTTTTCGAAGTGAACAGTTGTCGCTCCCCGAGAGGACGGACGGACGCACGGACAAACAGAGCAGACAGAGCAGCCCGTTTTTTGCATAAACACGGACATATTTTTGGGTTCCCTCTCGCTTCTCTAACCCGCGAGGTTCTGTGGGACCACAGGCAGACTACAGAAGCCACAGACGTCGACACCAGCAGCGACTGTGATCTGTTGGGTAAGGGCTAATTGATCGTCATTAGAATGCGAACGCGACGCCGCCGGCGGCAGCGGTAATAACAAACAGAAGAGGAGAAGACGGACGTGTGTGGGATTCGGTGACGCCGCCACAGCGCTGCCGAATGTCAACACCGTCGTCGAGCCCTCGGTGATCACTACCGCTCAGTCCCGCTTCTCATTAACCTGTTTCGACAGTCGATTGTGGATTTTTGGACTTTTCTCCCTGTACATTCAAGTTTGCGCGATTTAAGTGCAATTTGAACGTTGGTGAGGGTCTCAAAGTGCGCTAAAGTTAGTTCGAGGAGGTTTGTTTGTTGTTTCATAAATCATGGCTTTTTACAATTCTGCAGCTGAAATTAAAATATTTTAAAATATAAAATAAGTCCCTGAAAATTTAATCCGAAAATTTTGGTTGGATCCTAATTGTGTACAAAATAATTATGTTCTTGGGGTAACTGAAAAGTGTGCAAATAAATAAAAAAAATCCGGATTTTTGACAATTTTGATTTAATCATTTATTTAATTTCATTCATTTAATTTAATCATTTAAATTCATTTAATTTGTGATTTTTTAAACATTCATAATGGATTCATTTTTTACATTTTTAAATGATAAATCAAATGGAATAACTCAAAACTTTATAATCAAAATTATTTTTCAATTAAAATTGTATAAATGTTTTTTTTTAATTGATAAAATTAAATGATTTATGATTTTACCTTTTTTGAATTTTTTTAATCCGAAAAAATATTTAATTTTTGATTTAAATGAAAAGTGCCTGAAAAGCTAATCTATTACAAATTACTGCACATAATTTCAGTTGTTTTTAATCGATTTTCTTTATGCAATTTACTCTTTCAAATTTTCAATCAAAACTCTGGATTTAACAGTAATCTCGCATTGGAAAATAAAACTTTTTTCAATTTTCATTTTTTTTGGTCAAACTTCAATTACAAATATTAAATCAGGGTTAAGCGAGTTGTTGTCTACTGTACAATGGACTTTGTTCCACGTTCAACAACTGACTGATCGAAACTGCTTTGTGTTAACTGCGTTTAAAGAAGTGAAGATTCAAGAAAGCACTTTTTATAAATTGAGTGCCATTTTTGAGTTCATTTAACAACAACTTTTCTTATTTCACCTACAAATTTATAAATGCGTTTCAAACTTTCAAGCAATCTAAATTCAATTTTTAAAGGTTTTTTAGTTGTAATTTTTGAGTGAATATAAAATGTTTGTGCAATGACGTAAATGCATAAAATACTTTTGTATTCCAGCGGTTTTCGAGAAGCTGTAATTACAAACTTCAAAGCCTCTTGTGCAACTTGCAAACATTTTCTTGCAAACAAATGCAATGATTATTTTTCATTTCTCTGAAGTCGGTAGCTAAACGTTTTTTGACATCCTAAACGTCACGCGATGACTCACATGACATTTAAATTTTTAATCGACAATTATCCGACAAGTAACGCAATCACGTTTTTAAGGACAAGTTTATTTGTTTAAAGATTTTTGGCTTCGCTCTGTTCCCCCTAAAATGAAATACGTTGTGCTGTGTTTATATTTTTTCAAAAATGTGATTTATTTTACAGTTAACACGAGAAATACGAGAAAAGGGTCCGAGTCTATCCGAGGAATCCATCCGTCAAAATTGAGAGCACTGAACTGTCAGGTCAAATGATAGTTTAATTCTTTCTTTGGAAATTTTTCACATATTTCGTTAAATAACAACGTCTTCCGGCAGGTCATTCCAACACCCTTAATTATATTTGAAAATTTCAAAAACATTTTTTAAATTTTTAAACTGTTATATTTAAAAAAATCAAAGTTTTTAAAATTAAGTTCCGATCTCGTTTTATCCCTCAGAAATTATGAATTAAAAGACTTTTGCACAATCAACTTTTTACGTAATTCGTCGCATCTTTGTTGCAAAGTCAAATTAATTTTTTTCCTGGTTTGATCGACGATTGGACGCGCGCTGAGTGCTCTTGCGGCATTTCAATTGCGCATCGAAACACCAAATTCGTCTCCTAATTAAGTCCTCCTTCGCCCCGCGCCACATCTCGATCCATCAAAAACTCTCTTTTCAAATTTTTCGCTCGGCAATTCCGGTTCTGTATGCATTCACTGTATTCATTTAGATTTCTATCGTCTCTCGATCCCTATCAGTTCCACTGTCTCCACATTGGCTACCGTAGTAGCCGGAATTGATTCAATTATGCTTCAACCCCAGAGCGCAGAAGAAGGACCCCGGAGCGAAGGGGAACGGAGCCAACGGCTCTTGCTCAGAGCGCAGGCTGCTGCTGCTGCTGCTGACACCTGCGCATACAGAGAGCACCGAGCGAGGGGATCCGGTTTGATTGCGTAACGGTCCGTCGCCGTCGCCCCTCGCTCGCCGCTCCACGCGCACACACGAATACCGCATTAATTAGTTAACGTTTTGAATGATGCGCGTGCGCCGCCGACGTCGATTCATTCGATTCCATTCAAAACAAGCAGTTGGGGAAGTGGTGGTGGACGTGTGGAAGGAAGGACTGAATATTCTCCGTGTTACGGTATTTGCGTGTTGTGCGCGATGCGGCTGCTTTTTGTGCAAATTGAGAATGTCAGAACTTCAAGTATCTGTTCGGCCAGGAATTTAATTGATCAATCCAATCGATTAGGAATATCTTTGAGGCAAATGGTGCTACAACTAATTAACATTCAAGTTATTACACAATTAATTAATTGTAGAATCAATTGTTTAATTTAAAAATAACATAGGTTTGAAATGGTGATTACAGTATTCTTTGGATTCAATCATTTAAGATTTAATTTGGACTTAAATCATGCAACAATTAATTTTCTTTATTATTACCAGTAGTACATCAAATTTTAAATCATTTAAATAAACCTAAACATTGATTTATTAATAATGTTCTATTTTTAAATTCCAAATTTTCATTAATTCAATGATTTGTAAAATGTTTCTTTTTGGCTATTTTGGACTTCAAGAATTAAAAAAAATTGCATTTCCAATATTTCGCCTGTAACTGTAGTTATTTTCCAGAAAAGCACCCGTAGCTAACCAAAATTTATTTTAAAATGTTTGACAACAATTGAACTTTAATTTAAATTCTAACTCATTTTTTTGTCAATTCTAGAACGTTCCATTTTAAATTTAAATAAAAATTCATCAGTGGCTGAACGGTTTCACATGTCATTTGTTCCAAAGACACGTGAGATGTTTCATTTTTGTGGAAGAGGTAATTTTAATTATTTAAAACTGAAATTCCAGATTTTTTTGGAATCGAGCATTCACCTCGTTCGCCACAAGACGATTATTAATTTTTCAATTTTATCAGAATTTCAATTCAGATAGATTTCGCGAACAAAGTGTTTCTCGCTACGACCTCCACTTTGCTTCCGTGTCTTCCAACCAAAGCCGGTCAGTCCAGACTCTCTCTCCTCTCTCGCTCTGGCTCGTTTTTTCTGCTCTCAACTTGCATATCTAATTTGTGCGTTGTCGTGCGGCGCGGAAAGCCCCGGGGAGGAGGCATGCAAATTTCGGCGTGGTCCGCGCTAAATTAGCCCTTCTTGATTGGCTCATGGCTTTTTGGTTGCCGCCGCGGTCGATGGCACTCGCTCGACCCTCTTTTAACTACTTTGTTATTCATCGCCCTATCGTCGCTCTGTCGCCGTTGAGTTGAAGACGATCGCGGAGATGTCCCCGTCAGGCCAGACAGACAAAGCTTTGTCTGAGCGTCTTTACGATCGGCCGATCAGGTGACTGCGGGAGGTGTTCGCCGAGTTGATTAATCGCAAAACGTTTTTTCCCGTCGGTTTGAAGCTCAAAAAGTTGGTTTTCAGGGGGACGAACGCTACGACCTAAAGGCTATTTTGCTAGGCTGGAATGGACGCTGGTGGGAAACTCTATTTTTTGCATATCGAAGTGAAATTAATAATTGATCATCTTCGATGCGGAATTCGAAAAGGAAAAGAAAAAAAGAAATTTTACTCATTGACGTGCGTAAAATTAAATTTTTGGTAATTTTTAGAAACCACAACAACGGAGAAAAAATATTTTTTCGACATTTTAAACTTTATTTAATATTTTTAATTAGATCCTTTCTATGCAAAATTGCAATTTATTAAATTAACTGGTTTGATTAAGTTTTTTTTGTGCGCTACAATACAAACCTGTTAATTAAACAAGATTTAAAAGTTATTTATGCGAATTCTGGAAATATTGATATTGAAATATTTAATTACGAGCGTCGCTGTTAAACAGTTTAACTTGTTTTTAAATTACGCATTTTTGTAGATTTCAAGTGCTCGCTCAATTTTGTTTCTTCTTAACCATCAATTGCCGAACTATTTTACAGTAAATCTATTTGTGAAAACAATTTCTAAATTATTAATTACTGCACAAAAATATCCAACCCTATTTTTCAATTATAAATTTACAATTAGTTGACGAAATTACAATTTTAATTTGATTACAATGTGCATAAAAAATTACAATTTGTAAAAGATTTTTTGTAAGAAATTGTGTCGATCATGCAAATGCATATTTTTGTAAATTTCATCTTTCTTGTATTTATTTTTTGACTGTTAAACATTCCGTCTGCCAGAAGATTTTCAATAGATTATCTCCTTCCAGCATTTTTCTGCGAAAACGGCAGCATTTAGCCGAGCTATTTTACGTCTTCTTTTCCGTTTTCATTTTTTTCAGATTTGTTTTTAAATGACACGAAGATTGTTACGTCGGAATGATCAATTCTCTCGTTCATGCCTATTTTTGAACATTTTTTGGCATTCATTCAACTCCTGGAGGTTTGGTGAATACCGTAATCCTCGTGATTGAAACTCTTGATATCCACGAGCAGCTGCTGCTGTCGAGTGCATAGTCAGATGCGACAGATGCGCCTAGTCTATATGAAATTAAGCGGTTCGGGTGATTACGCAAACGCGATAATAACAAACACCGGGCGACTGTTCCACGAGTCGCTTCGACGACGAACCGACACAACAGGTAGGCAGGTTGGGTTCGCCTCTCCCTCGATCGATCGCGCATTAAATCACTTTGTTTCCCAACAATCGAGCCAACCTGTTCATGCACACATGCATACCTCATTCATTCAAGTTACCCCGGAGGCTCCTGACGGGAATCTTGCACTTTGCTGTAATCATGTGATGAAATAGAATTTTTAGTGTTTGATGCTCTTGAAATGCAATCGCTTGGGTTAGCGCTGGCATGTTTTGAGATTTTGGCCTTTGTTAAACTTTTTTTTTTCTACACACAGAATTAAATACAAATTTTAAAAATTTATATTAATTGAGTAGCGTTTCGCTCGTATTTAATTTTAAAAAATTGGTTTTGAATACTCGAAACATTTTTTTAAATATTTTGATTCAAATATCGAAGGTAATTGAATGTTAAAATGAATACTTTCAGAAAGCTTAAAGACCTTCAGAAAGACCTAATCTTTAAAATCAAAATTATTTTTGAGTTTTCCTAGAAACTTCTTTAGAAACACATTTTTATGGAATTTAAATTTCTTTCTACATCTCGTCACATGAATTATTTTATTATGTCTGAATTATTAACTATCGGAAGTTACATTGTTGAGTAATAGGGCAGCAAATTTAATCTCATTGCAATGTTCTAAAATTGGCTTGTCCTGAGTCCTTGGCGTTATGGCAATTTCCAAGTTGCACTCTTGTTGTTGATCTCTGAAGGATATTTCCGATTGGTTTAAAAACAATTAAAAAATATGTTTTTTGTCGATTTCAACTTTTTTTTGCAGAACGATGCAACCGAGCATCTTTTAGCTTCTTTTTCTTCAATTTTTTAAAATTCGTTTTTTAAAAGTTTTTAATTTTTGTATGTTCCACTGTTTGAACCCTCCCATTCTAGGTGAGTTTTTTATTTTATTCAGTTCTCGAGCAATTCAAACATAAATGGGAACATTTTATTCAACTCTCATTAACGAATGCAATTTTGGATTCTGGTCCGTTGACCTTCATCTTCTCAGTTTTTGAATCTCTTATTAAATCTTCGTTTTTTTTTCAGCATTTTCGATGATCGCAGAGAGTCTGCAAGGGCGCCACGCATCCGCTTTAAAAGTCACGAAAACCTCGTTCTCGTCCCCCAAACATTACACTTGTGACGCAACGATCCGGTTTATTCAAATTTCTGCTCTCAAACACTCTCATCAACGCCGCACCCATCTTCCTTCCTTCCGCCTCCCGCGTGCCTGCACCACCTACCGCCCGACCGACTCATCTCTCTATTAACACAAACGAACGAACGAGACGACGTCGCGAGAGTCGTCCGAATGCAAATTTCGAGCGAGTGCGCTCTGTCGATCGAGAAGTCGACTTTCTTCTTCTTTCGCTTTCAGTACCGGTTGGCATCGTCGTCGGCGGTTCGCTGCTGCTGCTGCTGCTGCTCGTCACCACCCTCCTTATCGCTATTCTCCGCGCGCGACGACAACGTCGCCAGCCGGGGCGGGACGCAGCACCGCTCGCTTCGCCTTCGGCTGCTGACTGGGGTTGATAATATGCAAATGTGCCACACACACGCCATCGTTCTCCACTCCACTCGCTGTCTTTGTGCGACGCCGACGTCGACAAAGGACATTAAGATGGGGAGGAGGAGGGGAAGTCGGTTTTTTGAAAGTTCACCCCCTAACAACCCTTTGTTGCTAGCGCGCCAACAACTTTCGCCTTTCGGATTTGCATTTCCCAAGGTTGCGAACAAGCGGAGTCAGTCAGCTCGCAAGTCACAAACTCATCGAGCGAGTGTTGTTTACGTGGCGATTAGTGGCAGCGGTTGGCGCTGCTGGTGACGAAGTTGAGTTATGAAAAGTTGGGGAGGAGAAACGGTGCCGAGAAGGCGATGAATGCGGGTATTTACGCGTTTTTTGGGAGATTGAAGGCGTGGAAGCAATTGTTTTTCGCTTAATCAACGAGATTTTTGCGAGAGTTTTAGTCGAGGTTTAAGATTGGGGTTGACTGCCGTGTATTATTCGATGATTTCAGCTGATTTTGTCATTTATTTTACCACGCGTTTACCATCGTTGTCATTCATTTTGTCGCTCTTATCGTTGAGAAGGGAAAGAAGCCCAGACATCTCTAACATCTCCAATCCCCTCTAAAGCCTTTTGTTGTTCTATAATCTTCAAAATTGAATTTTCCATAATTTTGCAAATCGAAAATTTAAAATTTTTAAACTTATTTTTGGTTGTTTAACTGATTTTTCAAAGGAATGCAATGCAAACAAACATTTAATTGAATTATTCTGTAACACAATTTAAATTTATCTTTAATAAATTTTATAACATTTTCTGGTTTTGCTAATTCTCTTACACCGTTTTATCGCATTTCACGCTTTTTAATTTTAAATTTAGTCAGATTAATCAGACTTTAAATTTTTCTGTTCAATTTTTAAATTTAAAAATTTAAAAAATCCACTTCTTGTGCGGATTTAAGTGAATTTTTTTCTCAATTATTTTAACAAAATCATAAACTTAAATCTGCGAATTTTTGTTGCATTTAATTTATTGCATAACACATTTAATTGAATTATTCTGTAAGAGAAATTAATTTTATCTATTAAATAAGAGTAATTTACAATTTTTGCTAAATAAATATTTTGTATTTTTCGCATTTTGACACTTTTTTAAATTTAATCAGATTATTCAGATATTTAATTGTTATTTATTTTTTTTATTTCTTTTACATATTTATTTTTTTAAGGTTATTTAATTTAACATATTTGTTTTGAAGATATTTTGAAAGATTGCAAATTTTTAATAAATTTCTCTTTCCTCTTGATAATCTAATCCAACCATTGTATTTCAACCATTGTATATGGGTGTTTAATGGTGATTTCAAGGCGGACTTGAACGTTGAGCAAAGGAAAGATGAAGAGAACAGCAACCCCGACCTTGTGTAGCAGAAATAATTGTGATTTGGCGAAAGCTGTTGAGTTCTGTAGTTCCACAAAATCAAGGAAACTTTTTGTGATTAGCCGGCTAATTGCATTTTCACGCTGAATTTCTGCAAAATTTTGAAGATTTTTTTTTGAAATTTTCACCCCAACTGTTCAGATAGATTGTGAAAAGTTCGTAAAGTTGCAAGTGATAATCTAATCCAACCATTGTATTTCAAAAAATAAGGAATCATGCATTTTCTGTTGCAGCTAAGGCGTTTGCAGCATTGCACCACAAAATTGCGTCTATGCTGATTAAATATTTCATATATTTTAAATTAATGTATTTTTGCGTGTTTGTGTGGATTTTCAAAGGATTGCGTTCAAAAGGAACATTTATTTAAATGGAATCATTTCTAACATTTTTGGTCTTGAATTTTTGACCTTCGCTAATCACCTTTCAAAGACTGCACAGTTGACGACACTACAGTACCTGTCAGCCCGCTCAAATCAGCCATTTTTCCGGAAATCCAGTTCCTGCTCTGCAAAAATCGTACAACACGAATCGCGAGCGCCCTGATCGTCCGCCAACACCGCAAAAAAGCGCTAATGGCCCGCGTCACTAAATATTCAAAAGAAGCCGATTCCTCTCCTTCGCGACTTCTCCGCCGCCACCACCGACTGCGTGCGCCGTGACGGGGAATTCGACAACAGCGCCGGTCGCATCGCGCCATGCATAAATAATTCGCCTGCGGCTCACACGCAGCGGCGACGCTCGCTCGCCCCCCAAAATGTGATTTGCATATTCGATGAATGAATATATGTGGTGTGCTCTCCCTCTCAACGACGGCGCCACGCGACCGACCACCGCTGCTCGCCGCCCGTTGCAACAGCCGTTGTTGTCTTCGTTTTCGCGCGCGCGAATTTGCATAAACGTGACTTTTTGATGGCGCCGTAGGGCGCGTTTCTGACTTTTGCCGGCTTTTCTACGGTCACGATGATTGCTGGAGCTTTTTAAAAAATGATTTCGTTGATATTAAATGTCGCTTGTAAATTCGTAAATTTTGTAAACAAATCAAAAAATTTAATTAATTTTCTTGTAAATTGCAGCTCTACATGGCCTTTGCTATTCATTTTTATCTTTATTATTTTTTTAAATTTTTAGTATTGATATTTAATTCGTATTTTAATTATATTGAAGCTTAAGTGGACTGGACTCATTTTTACCATTCATTTTTGTTTCATTTTTTAGTTATTTATTTATTTATTTTACTCTATAATTTTTTATATATTTTAAACTTTTACTCAATTTTAACAGATTTTAATTTTCCCGTTTAAAAATTCAATTTTCCAACAACAAAAAATCACATTGGCAAATTAATTATGACGTGTAGTTTTCAGTCAATTTGCGGTTTAATTAAATTTGGATTTAATTTTTAAATTGATGTGTCAAATTGTTTTCAATGTTCTACTTTGATTACAACGATTGAGCACCAATCAGACCGATTTTTAATTATAATGTTCAGTAATTTAACTCTAAATTCAGTACAAACTGAGTCAGATCCATTTCAAAGTGTTCTTCGAACACAAACTCATTCCGATTCAAAGCTGTCACTTTCCATGAATCACCTCCTCCTTTTGCTGCCCGCAACAACCTTCTCAGCCGTCTTTTTCATTCGCTATTGATTTTCCGCTATATTTGCATACAAGTCTCCCTCTCCCCTTGTGCGAAAGGGCTCGCGACCATAAATGATGTTTCATTTCGTTACGTTTTTATCGTTTTCGTGTGCACTTTTCAAGAAGAAAAAGTTTTGATACGAGTCCGGAAAAGTTTAGGCTGGTGAAATTTATACGATTTTTACTATTCTTAGTTTGCCCCTTTGAGACCAATTGTTTGGATTGATTTAAGATTTATCGAATTTTTTTGTCAAAGGGAAATTTCTTTAATTTACAACCAAAATTTAAAAATCCAAAATCTTCAATTTTGCCTTTGACTTCAAGCCTTTGACTTTAAATGCAAATTTAGAAAACATTGTTGTATGTTCATTCTTATTCTGTTAACTTAATTTGTGACCATTTTTATGATCATTAAACGAGTCTGAAACATTCATTTATATTTCTTTTCACTCCAAAAATCTAAATTAATTTTTTTTAAATAATGGCTGTTTTGTTCTCCTGTACAAAAATGAATAATATCAGTACTAATTCAGTTTCACAAGTTTATAATAATTATTTTGAGCATCCAATTGATGAGAAAAATTTAGGATCGTCACCTCGTACTTCGATGCCGTGTTTTTAATTTTTGGTTCCGATCAGCGATCTCCTTTAACAGGAAAACATGATACGATGTAATCTCGTTTCGAAAGAAATTATATTCCAAAAAATTTCAATTACTTTTAATGCAAAAACTAAAATCATTACCGTCATTTTCAGCTTTCAGCCAGCCTTTCAACCATAATTATTTTGAGAATATAAAGAAAACGAAAAAATTAAGACCGTCATCGTCATCCCATAATGTCATGCCTCATTTTTAATTTTTGTTCGGAGTTGCCATCTCCTTTAACAGTAAAATGTAATAAAGTTCCACAATTTTGCCGTGTTCAACAAATCATTTTTTGCCTATTTTTATATAATGTACTTCCCCAATCTCTCAGATGAAAAATGAAAGATTATTTTGGTCCTGATCCGATCTTTCAACTTTCAATTAGTATTCAGTAAAATGAATTTTAAAATAAGTTTCATTTACTGTTTTTGAATGTTGACTGTTTCGGCTTTAGTTTTGTCCAAAATCGCATTCCCCTCTCTCTCTTTAAACCTCCTCTGAGCTCAGAAATACCCAGGACTCCACACCGCCCCTATCACTCGCGTTTCGGTCGTAAAATCACCTTCCGCTTGTCCTCTCGCTGCTCCTTTCGTTTGTGCTGATTTGCATATATAAATAAATCGATCGATCGAGAAAGCAAGCGAGCGGGGAGCATCTCGGGGGCCACCGCCGACGCAGTCAACCAGCCAGCCAGGGGGCCACGACCGCCACCAACACCGCGACGGGCTGATTATGTCATTACGCGCGTGCGCAAATATCATCGAAATGTTTGCGGACCGAGCGACGGACGGACGAACAAACCAGGGCCACCGCCAGGCCGCGTAGTGACAAACGCGAACGAATTGAAAAGTGAGAGCGAGAGTTGACAGTGCGCGCGCGCGAACTCGAGTGTCACTCGCTGCCACCACTCTCGCTGCGTTTTGGTGGCGCTGCTGCGGTGGCGATAGCTGCAATTTGCATTCGGGACGCGCGATTCTGCGGTGGATGGACCTGTTGCGTCATCGTACTCGTTGACGCGCGCGGTGCAGCGAGGTCGGTTTGAGGGTTTAATGCCTTTCGCGCGCACTAAAATGGGATTTTTGACGGAGTGTGTGGTCCATATGGGTGTTTAATGGTGATTTCAAGGCGGACTTGAACGTTGAGCAAAGGAAAGATGAAGAGAACAGCAACCCGACCTTGTGTAGCAGAAATAATTGTGATTTGCGAAAGCTGTTGAGTTCTGTAGTTCCACAAAATCAAGGAAACTTTTTGTGATTAGCCGGCTAATTGCATTTTCACGCTGAATTTCTGCAAAATTTTGAAGATTTTTTTTTGAATTTTTCACCCAACTGTTCAGATAGATTGTGAAAAGTTCGTAAGTTGCAAGTGATTAACAAGAAGACTTGTGCAAATAGGTTAAATCTCAACGACTCGTTGTCAGTGGGATAGTAGTAAAGAAATTGTTTTAAATTTTGGGCGTCGACATGCAGCGTCAAGTTTTATTTAAATTTTTAAATTTAATTTTCTTTTAATTGTTGAAAACCAGAACTCAGTTTTGCAAAAGAACCCAAATAACCGTTTGTGCATCCTTCTGTCGGTGTCCAGTTGTGTTCGAATATCTCATTAAGCCTTTAATTACGAACGACCGTTCGATTGTTAGGCGGACCGCGTCTTGATTGCATTTTCTAATTGAAACAATTTAAGGTGCGCGCAGCAGTTCTGAGCGGCGTTGTGTGTGGTATTTGCAAAAAGCGCATAAACTAATTGTTTCAGTTTTGAACGTTTTTATAACGTAACGTTTTTCAACATTAATTTCAACATTAGTTTAAACAGAATTCAGTTTTTTAGCACTAATGTGTTGCTTCATGCAATTAAAATTCTCAACTTTTCGATTATTTAAGACTTTTACAAGAAGAATCTTCTTTGTTGAAGTAAAATTATTTTCAGCATTTTTGGGGAACAGTTTTATTATATTAAAATTCACGACAAATCAATTTCATATTGAATTAATATTTTTTTTTCTTTTGATCAATGAATTATTTTTTCTACTGATTTTTAAAATAGCCCATCAGATTTAAGTAAATTTAATTAAATTTGTTATACACAGAGTCATCGCAGACCAAATCAAATTTTACATTCCTAGAATGTATTGGAAAATTCCCTCAATTATTTATTTAACAAATTTATACTACATGTCCTTGTCTTCATTCGACAACAATTTCATGGGTTTTTTTGCTGTTAAAACAAGCTTACTTCAACTCTAAAATTTTGAATTTGTTTTTGAATTGAATTTGAATACGATTTTTTTCGGATTTAATTTTCTTTAATTTTGAGTTCAATTTTAATTTTTTTTTTAATTTTCCGGGATCCGGGAATTTTGAATTTTTGAATTTGATACGTTTGTTGCCATATCCATGTCCCGTTTGAATTTTTAATTTCTTCCTCTTTAGACTGAATTTTGGACTGAATTTCGTGTCGCGTCGAGACACTTTCACGTTTTTATCAATTTCAAACACTCTGTGAATAATGCTGCATTTTCGTTTCAGGATCGGCGTTACCAAATTCTATCCTCTATTAATGAACGTCGTCCTCGCGTCGTCGACGTTCTCCGCCTCCTCCGCCTCCTCACCGTCCTCTAAACTTCGTGGTCCTCCGGCTCCCGGCGCGAATTCCTCGTAATGGCCGCCGATGACGCGTCGACCTCGACAGCGCATCCTCCGCGCAACGACGACGACTCGGGTCTCGGCCTCTCGTTCATCGGGAATTCGTCGTTTGTCGACGAAGAGATGCCCTCACGACCACACACCTCGAATTCGAACAAGTCGCTGAATTGTGAGTTTGCTATGAATATGTAAATGCGAGCAAGCGGCTCCCGGCGCGGTTGCCTATGGAGGGATGCAAATATGCATGCATAATTTGGCCCAAATGCATTTGCGATGGTCTGCCAGCTTTGTCTATTCAAAGTGGAGCGCTAGGAGGCTCTAACAGGGCAGACCAGGGAGCGAACGTACACTCAATTTAGTCCTCTCAAAAAAGGTTTCAATTTTTGGTATTTTTCGCAATTGATTTATAGCAATTGAGGGTTAATTTTTAATAAGTCAAATTTCAACTTTTTGTCACTCTTCTTAGGCTCCATTGATGAAGATTTTCAGTTCTTTTTCAAATTAATTCATATTTTATTCGTTTGAATTTTGTTAACTCTTTAACCAATCACCTTCAGCTTTCTAGATTTTATCATTAAATTCCAGAATTGAAAAACGGATTTTTTTTATTTGGGAACCAAAATGAATTTGCCATTTTCTCAAAGTTTAAATTGAATTATTAGTTGAAATAAAATTCACAAATTAGAAATTAGAAAAGGGATCACTCGCAATTAATTGTTGAAAATAAATTCTCTGAAAAATCAGCTTTTCTAATTTTTTTTTTTTAAACACAATTCAACAATTCAATTTTATTTTTTGTTGCACTTACAAAGACAATTTTTAGTGAATTTACACGAATTATCACCTTCAATCCCCTCGCTCGCTTCGCAGATCAACGGCTCTTCGAGAAGGTCGTCCTCGTCGCTAGGGACCGGAAAACGAAAAGCTCAGCAACCGAAGAGGCTGGTAATTGATGAAGATGAGACGGTGAGTTGTCTTTTGTTAATTTTGAATTAAATCCGTGATAGTTGGATGCGTACAAATTAAATTAATTTAATAATCCGTGATTATTTATTTTATTTATTTTTAGTAGGTATTATAGCTCGCTGACCCTTCGGCGACACACGACCCTCAGGGGATCGATATGCATTAATGCATTCGTAATTGTATTATAAAAAGCAGTTTAAATTAATTAATTAATGTATTTAATTGTTTAAATTTGTGGGTTTTATAAAACACGATTTATTTTATTGAATTGAAACAAATGAATTCAAATAAAACAATCAGGACAAAATTTAAGAATTTTAAAATAAAAATAAAGGACACTTTAAAAATGATTTTTCATTTGTCTTTAATTTAAAAATACAGGAAAACATGATTTTATTTTAAAAATATAAATAATTCAACTTTAAATAAATGGTAATTCTTGCGGAATTGTTGAGAACATTCCAAAAAATCACATTTTTGGAAAAAATACCTCGTTTTTTTTCAGTTTTATTTTCAATTTTTCCATTTTTGCTTTGTGAGCAATTTTTAATTGCATTTCTCCATCTTTCGCTTTAACACGCGATGTGTGTCACAACGCCCATTTCAGACTCTTTCCATCTCGCACGAAACGGGCGAAGCACTCGCCTCTCCCGTTGACGAACCTCCCTCCAGAACTACTTTTACCAATTCGCCTAAACCGCCTCCGGTTTCCTCTTCTCCTTCGAAAGCGCCTTCCGTCAAGGACCACACACAGCAGCAACTACAGGCAGCCGACGTCGCGTTACAATCGATGATGGAATCGATTCTCGCAGCGAGCGGCGGTAAGTCAGTGGGGCAGGCAAATCGCAGTGGGAACCGGTTCCTCCGCCATTTTAAGCCTGCACGAGTCTTCTCAAATCTGACTAGGCGTGTATTTAGGCTCGAATGTCGCAAACGCCGCGAATGCCGACGCTCAAACTCTGCTGGGCCTTGGCATGCTACCGTATCTCAACGCCGCGGCGGCTGCTGCCGCTCTAGGCGGTGCCACCGCGGGAGGCGCGCAGAAAACTGGTAAGTGGGTTTTGCGGTGGGGAAAACATGGGAAATGCGTTTGTTTGTTTGCGGAAAACTCGTGAGTTCGGCTCGGTCGAATCGAATTGATCGAAAACCCAAAAATTGCGGTTTTTAAGGCGTAGAAATCAAATTTTTCGAGGCTTTGATGTGCTTTAGGCAAAATCTGTTCTTTTTTTCAGCATTTTTGCCCGCCTGCGACCTATTCTGTTCATTGAAAACCTCGTCTGTGGTGAAAATTTGGGGTTTTAGCTTACTATTAATTGGGGTGGATTTTGGATTCAATCGTAAAAGGGCGAATTGCCTGAGCGATAAAAGAGATCATCGTGGGTGGTCTTCACTGCGTTAAATTTCCCGCATTCTCCTCGCATCTAACGCTCGCTCCACGGTCCTTTAGTCAATATTTGTGCTCCTTTTCCGCCCGTAAACGTCGTCCTTTCAGACTTGCTGAAAAGCAACGGCCATCAGAGTCACTCCACTCCCTCGTCGATCGCCGCCGCCAATCGCCTCACGAGCGCCTTTCATCAGTCGGCGCCGACGCCGCCGCCGGGAACCACAGAAACGGGGATGTCGGTTGCGGCGGCGATTTCCGCGCGGAAACGCAAAGCGGCCGCGTTGCTCGAATCCGCCAACGGCGGACATCCGAGCGAGTTGGACACGAAGGAGCGCAGCGATCTGGAGGAGCTGGAGAATTTCGCCCAATTGTTCAAGAAGCAGAGGATCAAGTTTGGTAAGTGGAAAGACGCGACCGAATGTGTGAAGTTTACGAATTGTCTTCTAATTGAATCGTCTCAATTTTGATCGAAATTGCTTTCCTGGAGCCGTAAATCGGCTCATCAAAGAGAGTAAAACGAGTTTCACCGCAAAAGGCGCGACTTTAATTAGATACGCGAGTGGTCCTGACACGAAAATCATAATTCCAAATTGGAAAAGAAGCGAAAGTGCGAAGATATTCGCGTCATTGTCACCGCGTCCTTCTTGTTGTTAGGCGCTGCGCACTCCAATTGTGTGTCAAATCTCACACGCGCCCCCAGGGAAGTATAGCCACTTAAGGCTGCACTTGCGACATTCTCTCTCTTCGTGTGTGTTCGACCGCGTGAGGAATATTCCAATGAATAGTAAGTGCAGTCCCTGTAATCGCTGTAGGACCAGATAATCAACATTTGTCTTTTCACAAGCGCCTATTCACCTTCTTTCGTTTGCAGGATTCACGCAAGGCGACGTCGGTGTCGCGCTGGGTCGTCGCTACGGGACCGACTTCTCGCAAACCACGATATCCCGATTCGAGGCGCTCAATCTGAGCTACAAGAACATGTGCAAACTGCGTCCGTTGCTCACCGAATGGCTCGAAGACGCGACCGAAGCGATCGCCCGCGGCCAATCGATCTCCGAGTTTCTGAACGCGGCGCCCGTCGACTCGAAAGCGGCGCCCAGCGGACAAATCGCGGCAACTACGGTAGCGCAGATCGTCGCGGCGGCCGCCTCGAACTCGGCGATTCCAATTCAGGTCGGAATGATGCATGCGAGGACGGGAATGTTTCTGTTTTACGCGCTTCTCCTGCTGCTTGCTAGATGGTTCCGTGCTAGGCTACTACTACCGTACCACCACCCTCTGTTACCGCCACCACCACTAGAGCCTTCTCTTACCGTAACCGAGAGTTGGATCGACGAAGTCGAAGCTGAAGAAGAGGAACGGATTCGCCGATTCAGAAAACTCACAAGTTCGTTCCCCTTCATCGACGGCTTCGACGAACACTCGCGAATTGTCGCTTTTAACATCCCGCCTACCGTATCCTACCGTAACCCCTCATCACATTCGACCAAGTCAAACCCCTTCAAAGCGTTGAAAGACCGATTTCGACGTCGGCGGAAACTGAAAATCGATCAGAATCTTGTGTCGGCATACGCTAGAAGCAGGGTAATCTCTTCGAGACCCAGAAATCACGACAGCGCAGAGAGCGAGCTAGCAGGCATCAGTAGACATCTGACTGACATGCTGGACGAGGTGCAAGAGACTGATATCCTCGAAGATTACGGTATTTCCGCTCAGGAAGAAGATCCGGACGCGCAGGAATGGACCAATTTCCAGTGGAACGGCCAGGAGCTCCCGTCGCTCATCGAGCTCGGCGTCGAGGACGAACCGCGGAGTTTTTGGAATTGTGAGCTCTGGAACAACGCGCTCTACAACGGCGGTCTGGCGTGGCGCGGAAACGGCGCCATTTTAGCGCACAACGGCGCGCGAGAAGAGGAGAGCGTGTGGGAGAGCGGCAGCTGGAATTCGCCCGCGTACAACGTCAGCGTGCTGATTGCGCTGGAAGATGAAGGCGAAGAGGAGCTGGAAGTGAAGCTCGAAGCGCTAAACGAATCTTTTCCTTTACGTTGAAAGAAACGCCGGTTCAGTATTTCCCATATGTTCGGTTGATCTCAGAAATGTGTTTTGTTTTTTGTTTTGCCTAGATTACTGTAGAAAATTAAAACATGAACAAATTGGATTTCACGTCATATCGAATTGATGAAATGCAATTTTGCGTTGAAAATTTGATGACACGGGTCTCACAGCGATTTGCCTGAATGTACAAATTTATAACAGACATAGAATTCCACGCATTTTACGCAAATGAAATGAGTATAATAAGGCCGTAAATTCGTACAATTCTGTCCCGACACGAAAACCCTGAATTTGCAACTCTTTTCTTGTACCTCTTCTCTTGTTCTTCAAACCAAAGATTCCGTGTTTCAGGCGTTGATTATCCTTACAGTAACCTACAGTACCCCTACCTCCCTTTTCCTCTCTACTCCAGGTGCTAACATGTTTGCTCTGTTACCGTATGCCCAAAGCTTCTAATAAAAGTGATTTCCCTAGCTTTTCCTTTCCTTCATACAGTATACCACAACTAACCAACGGTCCAGAGGGTCACGGTACGGTGCATGTCCGCTTTGCGCTCAAAAATCGCCTCGAGACCCTCAAAACTCAACTAATTCCCATTTCAGAACTCGAACGGTCAGTCGGCCGCGCACCTCGACGTCCGGAAGCGGCGGAAACGAACGAACCTCGATATCTCGCAGCGAACGGCGCTCGACGCGTACTTCCAGATCAACAGCCGACCCGACCACGACAGGATGAGCGAGTTGGCCGATGCGTTGGAATTGGACCGCGATGTGAGTTGGATACTGTAGAATACGTGCAGATTTGAGACGAAATTTGCGTTTGGAACTTGAAAACGGAACTAAAACGGGTATTACGGTCCTGAGAAGACAAAACAGTTGGAATCTCGCCGCCTATAGCGCCGAGACCCAGTTTTGAAAATTGCCGCCAAATTTTGCTTTTTCTTCAAACCAGATCCCACTGTTTCAAAGATGAAAATTTAGCCAAAACGCAACTCTTCACAGCCGGCCGTGCCAGGACCCAAGTCAACAAATTGAGACCGAACTCAGGGTGAGCCAAGAAAGTTGAAAATTGAAGGGATTTCGCCTAAATTTGTCACTGGAAAACGGAAAATACTTGAAAATCACCATTTTTGCACTCCTGACGCTCACTTTGTGCTCACTTTGACGTCCAAATCAATCTGCATCCCCAAATTCACTCTGAATCCGCCTTTCGACCGCTAAACTCGTCTTTTCAGGTCGTTCGCGTGTGGTTCTGCAACCGAAGACAAAAACTACGCAAAGAATAGCGCTACCGTACTTCTCCTCCGCATTTCCTCAGTCAGCAGCACCTCAGTCTTTCACCACCAGCGCCTTGTATTTCATCAACACTCGACATTTCAACTCCCATCAACAGTGGCCTTTAGTCTTCCTCAAATCTAGCCAAAACCATCCTATTAGTCATTTCTCTCTTCTCCTTCTCCCCTTTGTGTGCATTTATTTGTCTCCGCTCCCAGTGTTGTGTTCGTAGAAGAGAAATCAAGATTTTTTACTTTCAGATTAGAAGATTCAAAATTTTATCCGAAATTTATGATATTTTCGCGGGTTTTTGTCCAATTTCTAATAACAGACGATTCTTACAAAGAAACCGATGAGATTTTTCTATTTTCGCATTTTCTATTTTCATTTGCTCCAGCATTTGTCAACGCCTTTAACGCTACCGTATCCAATCCGCATTACCTAAGCTATTTCCTCTCTTTGACCGTTGCGTTTATGCAGAAAGAAGCCTTTATGTGATATGTAATAAACTTGTATGAGCAATTGGAGGTGGATTAACGGCATCGTGGGTTGTGGGTCCCAATGAGAAGAGCAGAGAGATCGCTTGGCGTGCAGGCGGGCTCCTCGGATTGAAAACATTAATTTTGAAAACCTCAACTGACGGTAATCGATCAGCACTCCATTCTAGCACCACTTCCAAAATCTGAATCGTTTCCGATAATTTTGTGACAAACTGTTCGTTAAATCCTCGTGATTAGGCGCGTCTAATAAGAGCGAGATCAGTGTTTACGGATGGCTCCTGCATCCATTATTTCCCAAATTTGAATGAGGAGTTCAGCGGACGTTGTGGGTTGAGTTCACCAAATGTTTGATTCGCGTTAACCACTCCATTCAGATTCACACGGACGCTTCATACAAGAAATGGGTCCCTAAACTGGAGGGCTCCTCAAGCTGCATAGCGGTAATGGTCGGCCGAGTCCATCCGCTCAACCAGGCGACTCGTCTCATCGACGTTAAACATGACTCGGGATTCGCTGAGATAGAAGCCGTCAACCAAGCGCTAAAGTCTGTCGCTCGTTGGAGCGAATTCAAGGGCCAAAAGGTGGTAATATGGACTGACCTCCTCGGCACCATCACGGCAATGCAGGGCAAGCTCGACAAGAACGCACCCACCTATCCCCTCTACAGAACAGCTGGAGTTCCCTTCCGGTGTGCAATTCGAGTACGTCAGAGCCCACGACAAGAATCAGTACAACAATCTAGCCGACTTAATGGCGAAAGCTGCATGTATGTGCAAACCCATGGTGAAAAAGTGGTCATTTGGACTGACCTCCTTGCCACCATCATGGCAATGGGCGGCCACTACGACAAGAAAAGGGACATAGCCTACTACCCCATCTACGAGACGCTCTACCACAATTCTGGAATTCCCGTCCGATGTAAGGTTCGGGTATGGAAGGCCATTGGCCGAATCCGTACAACCGGATGTTTGATAATTTCATTTTGTAAAAATTGCATTTTATTATTTATTATATTCTCTATTCCAAAATAAATTCTCAACAAAGTGATTGCACACCTCATGGAAATGTAAAATTATTTTCTACGAAACAACAATGAACGCTCTTGATTAATCCGGTTACTCGAGAGGCACAGCAGGGGACGAAGCCTTCGACAAAAGTTGAAGGAATCCCGGAAATGTTGTTGCACACGGCTTCCGCCTTGGGTTTGCGGCTCTAAATATAAAAAATGAATGAGGATTTCGCCGTAGAGTTTGAGACCGAGTGCGGTCCCGCAACGGCGCAATTGCGAACTGAAGAATTGAACAGTTCGCAGGTTCGATTTTCGAATTGGTTGTTAATGGAAAATCGAGGGGAAGTTTTCTCCATCTTGCTTGTTAGTTCAAAAGCGGTAATTTCGAAAACTTATTGATTTTTAGTACGATTTAACGATTTAACGATTGTGTGTTATTTGATCGTGTTGTTATCGGTGGTTAGACATTTGAGTGGAATATTCTAATCCGTCGAACAGAATCCGGATTCCCCAGTCGAAGTTTTCCTGGGTTGAGCATAAAGCAGTCGAAGCCTGTCCTGCTATATCAGTCGATAGGTATCCTGATACGCACCAGTCGATTGGATCCTGGTCAGCCTAGGGGGGCTTATCATTTGGCAGGCGACCGCAGTGTCCCGCAATATACCGAGGTATACCGAGAAAATTGGAAAGCACGTGGCGCGTTATTGGCTGTAGTTAGTCGCGTCGTGCTCCCGTTACCGAAGCCATACATTCAAATTTAATTCTATCTCCGTTACAGGCTTCGGTCACTTCCTGGGCTCCGTAGCCACTCGAGAAAAAGCTTCGTTTTGTAAGGGAGTCGATCCTGCAGGTTCAAGTAAGCGTAAATTGGTGTGAGCAAAGTCGATTCATTCCTTTGCAGAATGGGGGATAACGAAAACCCAACCGCAGATCTCAATGAAGGAGAGCAGCAGGCGGCACAAAGCGGTGATATCGGCCACATACTGGCATCGCTCAACGATGCGGTTTTGCGTCTGGAGCGTAAAGTGGACGCCCGTCCTACGGTTGTGGCAGGCTTGGAGAAGCCGCTGAAAAGCGTCCGCCTCAACGTGCAGCACCAGTTGAATGCTGACTGGATCGCTCGAATCTGCTCGCGACCGTCAATCTTGGAAGACCCAGTGCTGGAGGCTGTAGTCGATGACATGAAGGCCAGAAACACGCTCTTGCGGAAAGGCGATGTCGCGCCGGAATTCTTCCCGTTTTACGAAAACTATCACGAAGCGAAGCCCGAACTGTCGCTGGGACAAGCGGTACCGGAGGCGCTACTGAAGTTCAATGAGTTAGACGCGGCGCGGCCCCGCTCAGCTTCGTCCTACATGGGAGGACCCATTCGAAAGCGGCCCTTTCGGAACAGCGGTGGCAGCGGCGGACGCGCTGGTGCCGCGTATCCAAGAGAGTCCGGGAACGTGCAGCAGCTTTCGCAGCAGATCGCTTTCCTGCAGCAACAAGTCAACGGAGGTTACGGAAGTACGCCGTATCAGCCAAGGCATCCGAAGCCTGCAAGCGCTCCTCAGTGCTTCAACTGTAAAGGCTACGGGCACTACAGCAAGCAGTGCAGCCAAGGTCCGCTTCCCCGTCAATAAGAAGGATGGTCGAAAGTTAATCGGTACGTTGAGATTTCACGTTTCTTATTGGGAAAAGCTGCATGCGCCAGACTGGATCATGAATGTTATTAGGTACGGATATGCGTTGCCTTTTTGTAAGGGAGTCGTGATAACTAGCTATGAGAGGCCGAACACGCATTCGGCTCACAGTAAAGCACCCTTTGTGGACTATGAGTTGAAGTCCCTGCTCGCTGCAGGCGCGGTAACCAAAGTGAAACATAGGCCGAGAGTGGTCAGTCCTCTGTCAGTCGTGCGGAACGCGAACTCGGATAAGCTGAGACTCATCGTCGATCTCTCCTGGCTGAATCAGTTTCTAGAGAAGAAAAAGATCGCGTTCGAGCGCCTTGAGGTGATAGCACCTCTCCTCCCAAAAGGAGGTTACATGGCTTCATTCGACATGAAGAGCGGATACCACCACGTTGAAATGGCAGAGCGCGATAGAGAATTTCTAGGGGTAAGGTGGAGAGGAGTATACTATGTGTTCAATGTACTTGCATTTGGACTCTCCTCCGCGCCCATGGTCTTCACAAAGTTATTCAGGCCGCTATTAGAGCATTGGCGTAGCGATGGTATCACGTGCGCACTGTACTTGGACGACGGACTAGTGTTTGCGCCAACTCGCGAAATTTGCGTCAAGTATGTGCGCAGAGTGCGAAAGGACCTAGCAAGCGCAGGAATTATAACCTCCGACGAGAAATGCGTGTGGGAACCCGTGCAGCGCTTGACATGGCTAGGATACGATATAGATCTTGCGAGATTCGGAGTGAGCATTGCTGAAAAACGCATTGATCGCTTCTTGGCAAAAATTGACAGCGTGCGGAAAGAGACAATAGCGTCAAAGCTCGATAGAATGCGTCTGTCCGGGATCATTGCTTCGATGGGATATGTTTTTGGCCCAGCGGCACAGCTTAAGGCGAGGAGCCTGCACGCAGCATTGTTCCAACTAGAGCACGAGACGAAACGAGCCAAGCTGGAGCTGTCAAGAGCAGAGGTCGCGGATTTGTCGTGGTGGCAGTTTAGCGCGAAGACTAGGAATTGGAAGTCGTTCCATAAACTCGACCACGCGCGTAGAATAGCCACGGACGCTTCGGGCACAGGAGCAGGAGCAGTAATGTGGCAGAGCGACGGGTCACTCCGGCGGACCTCTATTAACTTCACCTCGTATGAGCGCGGCGAGTCGAGCACTTATCGGGAGGTTGCCGCGGTTCTGTTTGGCCTACGTGCTTTTGCGCCGCAGATTAGAAATTCTCGCGTTGTAGTACTTATCGATAACCAAGGCGCGGTCAGCATTGTGAGAAAAGGGAGTCCCAAAGCGAAATTGCAGCTGCTCGCCTCCCAGATCTTCGAGCTCGCAGAATCTATCGGAGCAGAAATTGAACCAAGGTGGGTTCCACGCGAAGAAAACGTCTTGGCAGACGAAGCCAGTCGCTTGCTGGACAGAGACGATTGGGGAATACGATCCGGATATTTCCGACTCTGCTGCGACCGGTGGGGAATTCCGTCCATAGACGTGTTTGCAAACAGTCGCAACACATTATGCGCTAGATACCTGTCCAGGTATGCCGATATAGGCTCGGAGGCCGTGGACGCGTTCGCATCGTGTTGGAAGAACGAATTTGCTTGGGCGATCCCGCCGCCAAATCTCATCCCACTAGTCGTGAGGCATCTGTTAAGTTTTGGAGGGAAAGCCATCCTAGGAATCCCTTGGTGGCCATCGCATATGTTCTTTCCGACCATTCGAGAGGGCGATTCGTGGGCCTGGTTCGTGCGAGACTCCATCCTGGTCCCCGGAAAACGGCGCTTTTCGTGCCATCAACGTTCGAGCAATCAGTGTTCAACGAGCCGCTGTCGGCTTTTGATTTCTACTTCCTACTAATTGACTGCGCGCTTTAGCTTTCTTGCCTTTTTGGACTTAATAAAGCGACCCTAATAGGTTATGGTCGGGGAAAAGGCTTTACGTAAGCAGTAGGTCGAATACGCAAAGGCGAAATAGGCTTTTTCGCGTAGAAACACAAAGTGTTTCGTAGTGAAAATGAGGATTTCGCCGTAGAGTTTGAGACCGAGTGCGGTCCCGCAACGGCGCAATTGCGAACTGAAGAATTGAACAGTTCGCAGGTTCGATTTTCGAATTGGTTGTTAATGGAAAATCGAGGGGAAGTTTTCTCCATCTTGCTTGTTAGTTCAAAAGCGGTAATTTCGAAAACTTATTGATTTTTAGTACCGCCCACCCACCCTGGCGAGATTGCTTACAGGCATTTGTTTAGATCCATTTGTTCCGGTTACAAGTGCTGTCGGCCGATTTGTTCCCCGGAAGTAACCGATAAGTTAGCAAGAACTCTTCGTGCGTCTCGGGAACAGTCGACTACACGTCGCTACGAGCTGGTAGCGGACAAATTCATCCAGTGGAGGAAGAATAATGAGAAACCTCTGTCAGAAGCCGAAGTTCTAGCATTTCTCGCGGAACAGTATCACGTCGCGGGCTCGGCATCGTCAATCCAGACAGCCGCGTCGGCGTTGAAATGGTGTTTCAAGTTGTTTCCAGGTCTCAACCCAGCCGACGGTGCGTGGATTACCTCGTTCCTGGAAGGCATCCGTCGCACGGCACCACAAGTAACTCATCATGCGAAAATCTCGAAACCAGATATGCGACTGATCATGAAGAGGCGTCCAAACAATACCAAAGACCG
The DNA here is from genome assembly GCA_007213375.1 of Steinernema feltiae. Taxonomy (NCBI): domain Eukaryota; kingdom Metazoa; phylum Nematoda; class Chromadorea; order Rhabditida; family Steinernematidae; genus Steinernema; species Steinernema feltiae. The sequence continues at coordinate 29,133 of MQUG01000161.1, forward strand.
TCGGATGATAGCCTATCTCTGTATACTGTATGCGGCTTACCTGCGTCCATCGGAAGGTCTCGCCCTGAGACGGGATGCGATCCAGTTCGAGGACAGCGGAATGACGGTCGTGATCAGCAAAGACAAGACCAATAAGAAAGGCGAAGGGCGACCGGTAGTCGTCCAGAAGTCGGCATCCGCCCCGTGCGCTGTTCGGATTTTGCAAGAATGGTTGGCAGTCTGTCCGAAATCGGACTTTTTGTTCCCGAATCTCAACAATCAAAGGTCTCGTTGTCGTATGACGCAGCGCGTCAGGAATGGAAGAAGATGGCAGCGATTCTGGGGACTGCGAAAGGACCTGACGCTCCACGGATTCCGGGAGGCGCGGCAACCGCCGCCTTGCAAGAAGGAGCCCCGATCGACGAGGTCATGCGCCAAGGACGTTGGGCCAACATCCGGACGCTGGACGCGTATATTGAAGTCTCTCCTTCCACGGTGCCGATTGCGTCTTCTGTTTTCAACCGACTGTGACGTCCTAGCTGCTGTACGGAGACCGTCAAGGAAGAACAGAAAGATAGTGTGTTGTTATGGGCCAGTAGGCCGGTTGTCTGTTTTAATTATTACTTACCGTTGTTAACCATAACCGTTTTGGACTTAATAAAGCGACCCTAATAGGTTATGGTCGGGGAAAAGGCTTTACGTAAGCAGTAGGTCGAATACGCAAAGGCGAAATA
>MQUG01000162.1:0-113049 GCA_007213375.1 Steinernema feltiae
CTGAGTTAAGATTCTCTAAACAAGCGTATATAAGACAAAAATTGCTTAAAATTCTAACCAATTCTCGCGTCCATAGATCTTCAAAACTCCTCAACATTACAAGATTACGGTAGCGTCCATTGTTGACATATTCGCATCCCACCAACTCGCGCAATCAGTGTCACCTCCTCCTCAGATCACTGTTTTGACGCTCGCTTCCGCCCGTTTTCCTCAAAATCAAATTCCCGCGAAAACGGCGCGCGCGCACAAGTGAGCGGCGATTGGTGCACAATGGTCGGACTCAATGGATTGCGGTAATCGCGTTTGGCGCGCGCGCGATTAGTGTATTTGTTGATTGTGTGTGTGTGAGTTACTCTCTGTCTTCATCACCCTTGACTCCGCGCGCGCTTAATTCGATTGCGTGCCGCTCTCTCCTCAACGACAATGAAGACAACGACGTTCACGGGTCGTTTAACCTCCTCCTCCTCCTCTCAGGCTTGTTTCAGGAGGCGAAAACAACGAATTACGCGACATGAGCCCCGGCTTGTGTGTACACCAATCACAAAAATTGAGGTGAGAGTTGTTTTTCTCTGAGATTGTCGAGTCTAATCGCTTCCTGCGCGTCGAATTACCTGATTGCAGAGCCCTTTCGGAGCCCTCTAGGCGCTCACGGCCCTCAGGGCGGGTCTTGTTTGCGCATAATAGTTGACAGATAAATTTGATTTCTCTGCTTTGTTTGATGACAGCGCCGTCCTCCTCCTCCGCCGCCGCTCCTCCAGTCGCTAAGTGCCTCATTCCTGATCCGAGCGCACGCTCCGATGCATCGCCTTCCGCAGCTCCTGCTCCGTCAGAACGTGGCGGCGCCGTCGCTCTTCCCGCAGTCGCCATTTCCGCCGCATTTCCACCTTCCGCTCCACTTTGACTCGTCGCCGCTTCCCAAACCCCAACATTCCTATATTGGATTGATCGCGATGGCGATCCTGAGTGCGCCGGAGCAGAAGATGGTCCTCTCCGAGATCTACCAGTGGATCATCGATCAGTATCCCTATTTCCAGCGGCGCGGTCCCGGATGGCGGAATTCCATTCGGCACAATCTCTCCCTGAACGACTGTTTCGTGAAGGCGGGACGCTGCGCCAACGGCAAAGGTCACTACTGGGCGATTCATCCGGCTAATCTGAACGACTTCAAGAAGGGCGACTTCCGACGCCGCCGCGCGCAGAAGAAGGTCCGCCGGCACATGGGATTAGCGGTGGAGGAAGTGGACTCCGACTCTGAGCACCAGGCAACCGTAACCCAGCAGCCAGTGAACGCCGCCGCCGTTAGACGAGCATTCGACGTTGAATCGCTGTTGAAACCGGATGGATTGCTGCTTCCGTTCCCGCCGTTCTTCGGATTTGCGCCTCCGTCGGTAGGAATTTTGGTTATTTCGGGTTAATTTGTGCGTTTTTCAGATTTTTCCTGATAAGTCGCAGTCGTGAGAAGAGAGAGAGCGAGTACGGTATTGTAGAGGAAAATGTATCTATTTGTGGTAATAAAATTGTAATGAGTCAGGTGGTGGATGCTTGTAGAATTATCACGCGAAAGGTTACAGGTTCGGCTACGCACGGAATATTTGAATTTTGAATTTTCGGCTTCAGACTGAAAAGGAGAAAGGTGCTTTGTTCCTCTAGACCTCCACAAAACTCTACAAAGAGGGGAAATGCTTGTCAGGAGCTCTGTGAATTGACCCTCAACCAAATCCTCATAATTTCCTTTATTTCAAAGATTTTTTCAGATTTCAAAGATCATTATTTATTTATTAATAGTGTATCACGTCCACAGAAGCCAACAAGCCGAAAATCGAGACGGCCGGCTTGTGGCTCGGCTCGATAGTAATTGTTCTTATCGAGCCGATGCGATTTTCAAAATACGAGCTTGATTGATTTATTGATAGTGTAAACACGGCATCACGCCTCATTTTCCAGACGTCAATCGTATCCTCTTTCCAGGCTACAAGAAACCCACGGTTATCGTCTTTTCAGTTTGGATAAATTTGAACAAAAAAAAGTCATAGAAGGCTCCGGGAAGGGCCTGGAAAAACAGCTCCCCTGTGGCCGCAAAGTCAATTGGAACCTCCAAAAATCACTCCTCCGCCTGACGACATATCAAAATCACGAATTTTATTAATTTAACATTTAAACAGCGTGTTTATAGCACTCAATCACACGAGATTTCCAGATTTCTGACCGGAAATGACGCGAAACGCTCAGAAAATCGACATAATAACCCTGTGATGACTTCCAATGCGAATGCACAAATCCTGCGCTGGCTTGTAGGTTGTGAAACAAAAACTGCCGTCAGCTTTCAAATAGCAAAGACCTTCCGCGAGCTTTCCTTCTAGAAGCTTCTTTGCGTCCACAAACATAGCTTCGATGCGCAAATCTTTTCCATTTTCTGCATTCAGCAGGATTCCATGGATGATTCGTTCCAATATGACGGTCGGCAAACAAACGTCGACAGTAAATCTCTTGATGTTTCCGTTTGCGAGGTGCTCGATGTAGAATGCCTCGTTTTGAAAAATATCGTTAATGCAGATTTCAGTTGGTTTTCGTCGTGAAAACTGATTTTCCAACAGTTGGTTGTAGATTGCGAATCCCTTCAGCATTTTGATTTTTGAAAACTTCATCTCTGAGAGGCAACTGAGAAGAGTTGCGCCTTCCGGGGTATCGAAGGCGTCAACGACGAAATGGCGCAAGAGAAGCACAGGTTCGTTCGACAGGAAAGCGACGAATTTCATGATTGCATCGACGTCATGAAACTCCAGAAGAGCTTTAAACGATGAAAATGGAAAGAGTTGTCCGTCCACGATAATCCTCTCGATTGTGAGGAATTTCAGGTTCAGCTGGTTCTTCACCTCGTCCATGGTCAGGTCTCATTCCACGATGATCTCGCAATGAAACCGTATTTCCACTCACCGTTACAGTAGGCAATCGAAAAGTCGATGTGCTGCTTCTGCGATTTCATCGTCCACTCGCAATCTGGAACTACCGGGTCAAGACATCCCTCGTGGTGGCGGTTGACGTAGTCCCTCTCGCAGCATTTCCACAGCGCGGCCACTCGCTCGCGGAACGCGAAGGGAACTTGGTCCATTGAGGATTCGTCGATGATTAGATCTTCGTTGTCAGTCGACGCCGCTGCGTTTAAATAGAGGGATTGTGGGTTCAAAGCGATGCGTTCAGATCAGATCTGATTTTTTTAACCACGTTCTATCAGTTTTGGACAAGTTACTCTTACGTCGTCATTCAGTACACTGTCCCTTTTCACTAGTAGTGGCATTTGCGAGCGCGGCTGGCGCGTTTTGGGCGATAGAAATAATGAGAAAACGCAAATTGCAAAGATCTTGTGATCATTTGATTTGTCACGAACCGCTCAACGTGGATGTACTGTTAGATTGGAAATCGTAGAAATCGAGCAATTGAGGGTGCGTCGGCTTTTTCTGACCTACGTACGCAGATTCCATCTGGTACCGGACACTTATTTTTCGAATTTGACTCTAACAGACCGCGCTGTGTCAGCGTTGTTGTTGCAATGTGCCTGATTAATGCGCAATCTTCGCCAAACCGGTCTTCTGACCGCGAAACGCCGATGTCACCGCGCAAAAACAAGTTTTTCGGTTATAAAACGGTCATTCCGTGGTCTTCGCATCAGTTCAACCAGACGATGACCCAACACTGTGCTGGCCGCACGGCTGCGTGGGTGGCCATTGGCTTCAGCATCGTCGCCACCGCCTGTTCACTCCTCTATTTGCCCATTTTCTTTGGAAAACTCGCTGCTATCAATCAGCGGATTACGGTAGAGATGGATTCGTTCAATGCGCTGCAGGAGACGATCTGGACGGACCTGATGATCGCCAAATCGGAGCCTCTGGAGGCGAAGAAGCGAGTCAGCAGGCAGTTGAGACCTGCGTGCAGTTAGTTTTTGCCTGAAATTTGAATTTTTCATAATTTTGGTTTCAGACTGTAATGGAGAGAATCGCTGCCCTCCTGGACCTTCAGGAAGACCCGGAAAAGCAGGCGATGATGGCTCCCCTGGTCGTCAGGGTCAAGCGGGAGCACCAGGAGCTCCAGGAATCACTCTTCCGTCTCAGTACCAAACAAGCGAGCGATGCCGGCAATGCCCAGACGGCCCACCTGGCCATCCCGGTCATCCCGGTCCGATCGGACCCCCAGGAGAGGCCGGATTTCCGGGAAATGACGGTCAAGACGGTCAGCCGGGTGGTCCCGGCAAGGCCGGTCTTCCCGGAGACCCCGGAGAACCCGGACTGATGGGAAAAGACGGCGATCAGGGAGCCGCAGGCCAGGATGGCGTGCGAGGAGCGCCAGGACAGCCGGGTGACGCAGGAGCGAGAGGAGAATCGGGGCCTAAAGGAATGCCGGGACATCCAGGCCCGCAGGGTCATTCTGGACCGCCGGGTCCACATGGCGACAACGGTGTGATGGGCCCAACTGGTCATCCGGGTCACCCAGGAAAGAGTGGCGACAGTGGATTGCCTGGAGGTCCAGGCGACGATGCAAACTACTGTCGTTGTCCGCCGAGAGTCACGACGCAAAAGTGGAGAAATAGAAAGATTTGAGGATGGAAATGAATAAAGTAATGAGTGGAGAAGATTGAGGGCTTGACAAGCGCTATGTGAGTTTTAAAACAGCTTAAAACGTTTTTTTGCACCAGTTTTGCACTTGAGGATTGTTAGTTCTTGGTCCAGCAGGCGCGGGGCATTAGCGCGGCTGCCAGTCTCTCAAACGTGCCGCTTCTGATCTTGACAAATGAGGATTGATGATCCCGTCCTCCCGAATCAACAATCCGCCGTTCGGCTTCCTTCTAGATCACAGGCCTTCACACACGTTTGTATGAGCAAACGACAATTACCGCCACAGTTTTTTTAAGATAAGAAACAGTTTATTGGTTATATGAATGAACTAATCAAGCTAATCAAGAACTAATCAAGCGAAATTCTATGACGACAATATGTGTATCTTATGCGCATGCACGGATTCTCTTCCAGATTCGGATTGTTGGCTTTGAAACGATATTCCCTGGAATATATGCCATCGGCGACCTTCTCGCAACGATCTTCTGCCAGCTTCCTCTCTAACATCTCCTTTGTTGATTCCTCGAATTTGGCTTTAATATGGAATTTGTTTTTGTCATAAAAATCTGGATTTTCCAGAAATCGATCGATGATTCGCTCCATCACTTCAGCGGGGAAACGAAATTCTGAAGGGCCGCTGAACCTCTTGATGTTCCCGTTCCTCAGGTGCTCAATGAAGAACTCTCTGTTAGGAAGAAAGTCGTTGATGTCCATAGCAGTTGGTTTCCGTCGCGCAAACTGATTTTCTAAAATTTGATTGTAGACTGGAAAGCAGGTTGAAATCCAGATTCTTGAAAACGTCATCTTCGAGAAGCACTTTAAAAAAGTTGCGCCTTCAGGGGATTCAAAGATCTGAACGTTATGCACACTCAAAGGGCACAGTTCCAGATGCGGTTCGTTTGAGAGGAAGATGACGAAGTTCATGAGGCGCTCAATGTCAGCTTGAGACCGCATGGGATGCACCGAAATACTCGAATCGAAAAATTTCGCTTCCGTGACTTCAATCCTTCCGATTATGACGTCTTTCAAGTTCGGATTCTTCTTCAGTTCGTCCATGCTCAGCGATTCCTTCGCTCCTCTGGTGCGATCGGGATTGGTGAAGCGGTAGCTCCACTCGCCGTTCTCCTCGCCAATGACGAAATCAATCCATTGCCTCTTCGATTTCATCGTCCACTCGCAGTCTGGAACGAGTGCGTCTAAACATCCCGGAAAGTGGGAGTTGCCGCATTCGGTCTCGCAGCATTTCCACAGCGCGGCCACGCGCTCGCGGAAGTCGAAAGAAAGTTCATCCATTGTCGGTCGGTTCGTCGTCGGCGGTTAACTCTTGATAACTCTGGACCTAAATAGAAAGAAAAGCGACGCAATCGCCCGTTCGCGCATCGCTTATGGCCAACAATCAAATTGATCGATCGCTGCCGACTGGCGTCACAATCTCAATTTTGGGAAAGTTGAGTTCATAAACGCGATCGCGGAGCTTTTATCTTTGGAATCGATGTCGTCACACGTCGTAAAGGCCTTTATTCGCCTCCTTCTTATCACAAAAACCATGAAAGCGACAAGCGGCGGCCACTCGTTATACGAAGACCTCCAAAATCATGTGCTACGGAGCGATCGCTGCAGGAACTGTATTTCCATCGCGGCCACAGCGCATTCTAACGCGGCTGCCTTCAGAAATGGCCCTTGTGGCTGCCGTCCATCCTCTCGTTCGCCTCCTGCGCGTACATCCTCTTCAGCAACGTCCGTTTCGTTGGCGAAATCGAAGCGGAATTCAGCGTCGTGAAAGCCTATTTCGACATTGTGATCTGCGCCGCTGGGCTTCCCGTCTACGTGCTCCTGTTCGTCGTCATTTGCGTCGGTTCGCGGTGGGAGAAGCGCTTCACAGTGATCCTACTGTATTGTGCACTTGAGGTCGCTTAAATTCCTGCATTTTGCTATCAGAAATGATGATTTCAGGCTTACATCTTCGGCTCTACTCTAGTCAGCATCGTCATAATCAGTTTGCAATGGAAGCATACTGTAGACCGTAGGATTGGCGCCGATGGAACGGTCAGGGATGAATACTATCAGAGTGGTGAGAAGAACGGTTACTGTAAGAGTTGCAATGAGCGGAAGTTGTTTGTTTAGTGGTGAACGTGGTGGCATCACTCGTCATCGCAATCATCAATCTCCTCATCTCACAACGAGTTTTGGTAAATTTCCAACATAAATGCCCCGGTCTCAGAATCTCTCCGACGTGCGGCAGTTCGCGTAGGCGAGGACAACAGGCTCGACGTGGTGGGACCCAGAAACACCACAAGGCAATGCCTTTCTCTCGAATCCCACCAGCATCGCATTTCATTTCATAAGCGACCACCTGACCGCCACCTTGTTATGCTAAATCTTGTGTTCCTCCCTTGGTTTAGTCATCCGCATCAGCCGATGCCTCCACAAGGATCTCCTTCAATTGAACGTAAGTGAAACTGCAAAAAACCCAAGGCAGAAAATGGTCGATTCGGTCATTGAGGAATCGGGCCACTAAACAGTCGTTGGTCCCAATCCTCTCTCTTTCTCTCTAGCACTGTCAACGTGTCCTTTTATTTACTGTTTTTTTACAATTTCAGAGACTTGGGACACGCTGAAACCAAGACTTTACGAAATTGTTCCTGCAGTTGCTGAGCAGGCAGGAGACCGATAATAGTGATTTGTACGAAGACTCAGCCACAGGCTAACGTGAAAGATGTACCGGGAACAGATAAGATCTAACCAGGCTAATTGCAATTAGTGCACCAGTCAATCAAGCTAAGAAGTAGACGGATAAAAGGCACCGAGCAACACTGCCCCATTTAACTTTTATTCTCATGTCAGGATATCCAGCTGAAGATGTAGCGTAAGTTTTGTGGCGGTTGGCGTCAAGTGTCAAGGTTCTCCCTCTTCTCACAGTGTGTGAGAAGTGCTGTGTGAACTCACTGGAAAAGCGAAACGTGAAGAAACAAATACGGGACGCCTATTCAAATTCACTTTGTGTGAGTTGTGCGCACGAAAGGCTCGTCGAAGGCCACTTGATGAGCTCTACAAGAACATGAAGCCTGCTGGGAAGAACACTTTGGTATGTTTTGATATTTTTCTTTAATACATGTTTCTTTTTCAGAGCCAGCAAGATTTCCTCGCAAAAACATCGCTCATTGTCGTGGCACAGTGTAGCGATTGCCAGAAGTCCTCCGAATCCTTGATTCCCGAGGATACATCAACACACCGAACCACCGTTATTCATCTTTGCGACCTATGCGAAGAATACAACCGGGAGTAGTCACTATCATTCGCATGCCTTTTGTTTGATGCACCTGTTGAAATTTAAAAAAAATGTGTTTCTTCTTTCTGGGTGAATTGGGGGTTCCAATTTGAAATTGTGGGGGTGAGTCCGATAATTTCCTCTTCGGGAACGCATTCGATATTAGTGACCTCTGCGTCATTCCACCTGATTGACTTGTTCAAGGGAATTCAAGGCCTGCTTCGATCTCATCGTTCTCCTGGTTCTGAATTGTAGTTTGTAGTCTCCCCCACCCGACGTATGTGGGTGGGGGAGACTACAAAATCGAATCGAATTTCGAATTCGAAAATGAATCGAATTTTTGCAATTCAGTGAAGAATTACTTTGTTACATATACTACTCGGGTCAAACACCTTGATCAAACCGCGCAATGTGTCAATCATTAGTCATTAGCGACGACATTGACTGCAACGACGCGACACCAATTACCAGTGCTCGGTATACTGTAGTCGACAAAATTGTCCTGCAGAGGGAGTGATTACAAACGGTGAGTTGTCTTGGGGTGAGTTGTCCAGTAAAGCAAACCTCAATTGTAAAACTACAGGCCCGCCGCAGACGGGTCGACGAGAACCGGTTGGCACTTCTGAGACAGCAATCAACATCGTGTACAAACGACAACCAAATTTATTCTCGTCATCTAGAACTGGAACTATCAAACGACAACGTGAAAGACGATTAACACGTTTCTATGAGCAAACGACAGTTTCCCGTGCTCGCCACGCGAAGACATCGTTCGTTGGAAGCTTCCGGATTGAAGACATTGAAATGAAAACTTCCATCTTCCGCCTTCACGCAACTTCCTTCTTTCAGCTTCCGCTCTAACATCTCCATTGTTGATTCCTCGAATTGGGCCTGAATAAGGAAATGGTCATAATTGGAGGGATTTTCCAGGAATCGGTCGATGATTCGCTCCACCACTTCAACGGGAAAACGAAAGCTCCAAGGGCCGCGAAACTTCTTGATGTTCCCGTTTCCCAGGTGCTCAACGAAGAACGGTGTATTCAGAAGAATGCTTTCCCAGCACCAGATAGCAGTTGGTTTCCGTCGCGCGAACTGATTTTCTAAAATGCGGTTGTAGACTGGACTCGAGATTCGATTCGAGATTCTTGAAAACGTCATCATTGAGAGGCAATTCAGAATAGTAGCGCCTTCGGGGGATTCAAAGACCTGAACGTTCGAAATAAGCAAATTCAGCACCGGTTCATTTGAGAGGAAGACGACGAATTTCATGAGGCTCTCGATATCCGCTCGTGACCGTAAAGGATGCATCAAAAAATCGTCGCTAACTTCAATCCTTCCGATTGTGACGTTTTTCAAGTTTGGATTCTTCTTCATCTCCTCCATGCTCAACGATTCATGCGTTCCCGCGGTGCGATCGGGATTGGTGAAGCGGTAGCTCCACTCGCCGTTGTCGTGGCCGACGTGGAACCAGATCCCCTGCTTCTTCGATTTCATCGTCCACTCGCAGTCTGGAACGCGTGCGTCCAGACATCCCTCAAAGTGACCGTCAAAGTCCTGCTCGCAGCATTTCCACAAAGCGGCCACGCGCTCACGGAAGTCAAAAGGAAGTTGGTCCATCGTCGTTTTAGTATTACCGTAGTTCATTATTTGTTTCTTATATGGAGAGAATTTGAAGTGAAAGCGATGCTCTAAATTCGCAATTCTCTAAACAGTTTGTTTCTCACGTCACTCGAACTAAATTTCACAATGTGAGAAACTCATTGTTATTTCTTTGAGACGAAAGGCGCAATCCGGAGAGGTTCGCTGACCTCGCTGGATCTTAAAACTCTCGGCTATGAGCGTCATGCCTCCCTTCATAAAAAATAACAAAATCTAAATGCTTTGTAACACCTTGTTCATGACCCTTCATGTCCTTCGTGCGGTGCGCTAACGAAATGCGCGCAAATGTTCGAAATCCTTAAAGCTCTTTGGCGTACGTTGCGGATAGTCATGCATATCGATTTCGTGTTACTCGTTTGTATTTCACTGCAGATCAGCGCCTGACAACCTGCGGCTCGGTCGCCTGTTTGATGAACACAACAAACAAAAAGAAATAGAACAAAAATCCGAATCCGCCGAAGAAGAATTGCATCACTGAGCCAAACTTCTGCTCCGACCGCGATCGTTTTCCCTTCGGCAAACAGCGATGCGATCGTCTTTCGGTCGCCGTTTGCTGCGGATCGATCTCCGTTGAGTTGTTCTTGAACTTCAGACACTCTCGTTTCGTGCCTGGGACGTGATCGAGCTTGAACTCTTGCCAGAAATCCACTGAAAATCGACTTATTAGCTGATTTGGGCAAATTTGGACTTACGAGCTCTGGAAGTGAGTTGTTTAGAGAGGGTTTCTTGCAGGAAAATCGTGACGTATTCGTCTTGATCGTCAAAACAATCCAAAAAGGTCTTATTTCCGTTCTTCTGTGCATCGGCCAGCTCCATCTGCATCATCGAGATCCCCTTGAAAGCTTCAGTTTCCAGATAAACTCGGGTCAAATTCCAGATCGCCTCATTCGAAGAATTGTTCTTGATTGCCCGACGAAGGAGAGTTTTAGACCAAAACAAGAGGTTCTAGCGTGAAGAGAGTGAAGAGAGCACGCCACTTACCAGCTCTGTTCGAAATGGCTCCACAAAGCTGCGATCTGCTACTTGCTGGAGCGCTATGATGTGCCTTTGAATCGTGGTTTTGAGTAGATTGAGCTCGTAGAATTGTCGCCATCGCGTGTAGTGAAAGTCGAACGAGTCGAAGAATTGATGATCGTATCTGAGAAGTTCAGTCAGTAGAGGAAGGCCGTCTAAAAGCTTAACATTGAGAGTACGGTAGGTTTAGGCATTGCAATGAAATTTTTGAATTTTTGTAAAATTAAAGGAAGGGCGCAGTTAGTTAAATTAATGAAACTCAATGAAATGAATTATCTCAAAGAACTTTTATTCTATTCTACTCCTACTTTTTCGACCAAATGGCCGCTAAACTGTGTTTCCATGGCCATTCTAGCCCTAATGCTATCTCTGTTGGAAATTTTGTTGAAAATGTTGGAATTGGAAATGGAAAATTCTGTTGGTGGGGGTGTTCGTGTCGATTTGGTATGATGTCCGTGTCCCTTTAAGAACGCTTCTACTCGATTTCTTGTCTTAGCTAGATTTCTTGGGTCTGCTCTATGATACGTGTAAATCTACATTCTCTTAATTTTGCAAACAGTCCGAGCACCTCATATAGTACATCAAAGATTAATTTTAATGATTTTGGCAACCGAATAAGGGCACAATAAGCACAAAAATAAATCTACTAAAAATATTTTTTTTTAATTCAAAATTTTTTAAAACTAAATTGGTTTTTAGTCAAAATTGCTCCTTTGGTTCGCTTCTACTCAATCTCTTACCCGCTTTATGCGCGTTTTGCGCTCTGATACGTGTAAACAGTCCGAGCACCTCACAGAATGCGTTAAATGTTTCGATTTACGCGATTTTGCATGACATAATATGACCACGAGAACAGCACTCACTTTTTCACCGAAAATTTTAAAACAAAGACTAAATTATGCGTTTTTTTAGTTCGAAGCAAGTAAACATCAAAAATGCTCGTTTAGTTCATTCGTAATTGTGCTCTTTTGACGAAAACAAAGCATCTCAATGGTAGCAGAATCCAAATTACTAATTATTAGCATAAAGAAACCAACCTTTCGGCTTAATCATTTCATCGCGTCGATAGTACTCGCCAATCGAAAGACAAACAAGCGAATACAGAACCACAACAACAGCACCGGCGATGCTCACTTTGTGTAGACTGGCAGAAAATGGAAGTTTTGGAGTTGGAGGAGCGTTTGCAGGAGGTTGCGCAGGAGGAGGAGGAGGAGGATTGGGGACAACAGCAGGAGGAGCGGCCGCTTGAGCGGCGGACATTGCAACGAAGTGACCTTTCACGGGATACGGGATCGATGCGTTTGTGACTAGTGCGGCGATCAATCGATTCCGTTGCCTCGGCGTGAGATGCTTTGTTGTTTGGTGTTAGGATGCCACATTTAAAGTGATTTCACACAATTTCAGTGAATTCTCGAAAAAAGTTATGTCTGAAGGTAGTTTCTCACTTTATTTGCTTCTCAGATAAAGACGCAAAATTTACACACATAAGATCTGGGATTACGGTACAGACGGACATTCCAAGAAACAATCGAAAATAAAATCTGAAAATCATAATTTTGAAAAATTTTAAATTAATAAAAATGAAAAATATCTAAAATCAGAGAACATCCAATCCGAAAGTGCGATATTTTTACATTTTCTGGGCATTTCGAATGCGGAACGACATTGATAGCGTTCTGCGATCGTCGAATTGATAGCTCTGACGCGGAAGTCGAATGGTCGATGTTTATCGATCGATTTGCATCTTTTTTGCATCTCGATGACTCATCCTAGGGCGTGTTTGCGGCCTGCAGCGCTCACAGAGCCAGAGGAACCCGTTCTCAGTCTGTGCTCTTATCGATTGCCGCGGTGCATTTGTCTGCTGCAAAGGTCACGAACACTCGCCGCAACGTTCCACCGCGCGGTTCGCTTCCGATGTCGTCTTCCGGCAACGTTTCAGTCGTTAGAAAGTCTGATTCTGTTAGCCGAGTGCTCTCCATCGTTCTTCTGGTCTCACTGGTCGCATTTTGTGGATATTTGGCCTTTGTATCTTTCCGCGGAAACTGGATTTCCACAGCTAGCAGTGAGTTCTTCCTTTGAATCTCTGAAATTGAGTCTAAATGTGAATCTAGATGATAGTGAGCTGATCAAGCAGCTCAATGACTTTGACGAGGAGATGTTCCAAAGCTTCAATCATCACCTGAAAGAATGGATTCAACAGAGTGAAACTACGGGTAGATGGTATCGCAGACGGCGCACTCTTCAAACCAAAGCGTGGGAATTGGGGGAGAAGCTGAAGGCGCACAGGGCGCTGATCGCCAAACTCTCCAAAAAGGAGGATTCGGACAAGTTCAGAAGTGAAAAAGTGGGTTTTCTGTGGTCTTAGAGCTTTAATCACAGATTTTAGGCCAAAAAAGACATCCAGATTGCACTCCAAAGCAACGCATCATCTGAGGAGACGTGGAAGAGGGCGGAAATCTACCTCAAAACGATGTCCTATCAGCGAGTTGACCGGCTGGAGGCGTTTCTAATCACCTTCCTCGGCTATCCGTACTCAAACTCGTCTCTCGTTTTCAAATCCACCCTCGTTTACAACGATGTCGAAATTGAGCATCTTGTGCAAAAGGATTTGCCCAAAAACCTGACTTCGCGAGCTCGTAAGTCTACTGTACGTTGAACTATACGTAAGAAGATCGTTTCAGGGCAGTTTCTGACTGATTTCAAGCAATCCACAATCCCAGGGATGCTCCCGCATTGCCTCGTCTACGAATCAAACTCCACAACTCTGGATGCCACAGCGACCCTGGACAAATTCGTCGATTCGATCGGCCATTTCGACGAAACCTGCTTTCCTGACGGAGAACTCTCGCAACTCGACAAGAAATGGACGTTTAGGGACTACGCGGAAGTCATTGTAATTTATTTGGTTTTTGTATTGGTGTTTGCAGTTGCTATATTAGAGTCGTGACAATCATCGCTAGCAATTTACGAATAAAAAACGAGCAAATGACTACGAGGAACAATAAGACCGAAAGACGCAAGTGAAGCGCCGACGAGCGAAGAATGGAAAGAACGAATGATGTGGCGCCAGCTGACGATGGAACATGAACGTGGCCGCACATGAACGCGTTGAAAGCAGACGAACCAACAAACAATTGAAAATAAAAGAATTTCACCCTTTATCTCATCTAATTGTTTGTTGGTACGTCCGTCTGTACCGTAATCCCAGATCTTATGCAAGTTAATTTTGCGTCTTTGTCTAAGAAGCAAATAAAGCTAGAAACAGACTAATTTGTTTCGTGAATTCCTTGTGAAAAATCAATTTAAATGTGGCATTTCAATTCCAAAGAGCAACGCATTCAAATTTGATAACATTTGAAACGGGTGCTCTAACGGTGTGTGTGGCCAAAGCTTCGCACTTTAAGCGACCGTTGCGAGCAGATGAATGCACCGACCTTTTCGTTTCCCATTGTTGGCGTTGACCGTTTTATCGAAGCGATGAGCACAGTACCTACAATCTTATCGGAGCTCTGGTAAGATAAAGACGGCAAACATAGCCAGAATAAACATTACAACAGCAAAAGTGTAATTCCGGAAAGTCCATTTTCGGTCGAGTCGCGAGGGTTCTCCGTGCGGAAAGCACTCCGCGTCAAAGTCACCGACAGCTGTGAGGAATCTGTTAAGCGTTGCTGCGGCATCCAACGACGTTGAGTTCGATTCATAGATGAGGCAGTGCGGGAGCATCCCTGGGACCGTCGATTGCTTGAATTCAGTCCAAAACTGCTCTAAAACGCCTATCTGCTTTAACTTCAGTATTAAGCTGACCTACCAGCTTGCAGGGTGAGATGTTGGGGCAAATTTGTGTAGATGAACTCGTGAACGACGGAATCGTTGAGCGTGAAGGCGGATTTGAAGTCGTCCGAGAGGTTTGAGTATGGAAAAGCGAGGAATTCGGCAAGAAATGCCTCCAAACGGCCGATTCTCTGATAAGACATCGTTCTGAGGTAGATTTGCGTCTTGTTCCACGTCTCCTCCAACGATGCGTTGCTTTGGAGAGCAAACAAAACGTCATTTTTGGCCTAAAACCGAGAATTTAGGCCTAAAATCAGCATCGTCGCCTTTAAACTGCTCAGGTCTGTTCAGGTTCTTGGCAGAAGTCTCTGTCTCTCTGTCAAAAACTCACGATTTCTCTTCTGAAACTCTCCACATCCTCCTTTCCTGATGATTCTATCAGCAGCGCCTTGTGGACTCTGAGCTTCTCCCTCAACTCCTTCGCCTTGGATTGAGCAGTTGGCCGTGGGAATCTCCTATGTGAGCGTTGCGTTATCCACGCTCTCAGGTGATGATTAAAGCTTTTGAGCATCTCCTCGTCCAACTCATTGAGCTGCTTGATCAGCTCGCTTGCATCTAAATTCACTTTTAGGCTCTATTTACGCGAAACCCGCTCACCTCCTGAAGGCGAGAATCTACTTCTGAGATGAATAAAGAGCAAAAATCCAAAAAACAAAACAAATGCGGCAATAACCAAGATGGGCATCGCACTCTTTTGAATTCCGCGCTGAACACTCAGGCGAGTGTTCGTGACCTTTGCAACAGACGCAATTGATTGGCGCGGAGACTGAGAACAAGTTTAAGATTGATAAATAGCGCCGCGCCTCATGACGGTCGCCGAGCCGCTCATTGATATGCAAAAAAATGCATTTCTACGTTTTCACTTCCGCATCAAACGCATCAGCAACCAGATCAAAAGAAGAAGACGCTCTACTGTAATTTCGCATTTTAAATGCCCCAAAAAAGTCCTTTGGTCGCGATAATCGGTTCCATCAATCTGGTCTCTCTTTTTCTGTGGATTGGGTATCATTTTCACGCGTTAATCCTTCATCCAGCGCGTTCATGTTCGTCCAAATGCGCATCCATCGTGAGAATTGTGATCTTCTGCTCTTATCATTCCTTATTCGCCAATTTCCAACCTTATTTCCATTCTTCGCTCGTCGGAGCTTCACAGGCGGCCTCATTGTTTCTCGTAGTCATTTGATCGTTTTTCTCTATTCTCTCAGAATCCCCAAATTTCTGGCGACGATCAGACTAACTTTACCGCAAGTGTTATCACGAGCAACACACCGACTAAATAAAATACAACGGCCCACGCGTAGTTCCCGAACGTCCATTTCTTGTCGATTTGCGAGAGTTCTCCGTCAGGAAAGCAGGTTTCGTCGAAATGACCGAGGGAATCGACGAATTTGTCCAGAGTCGCGGTGGCATCGAGAGTTGTGGAGTTGGGTGCGTAGACGAGGCAATGCGGGAGCATCCCTGGGATTGTGGATTGCTTGAAATCAACCCAAAACTGCCCTGAAATTCCCTTTTAACGATTAGTTCAACATACAGTAGACCTACGAGCTCGGGAAGTGAGATTTTTGGGCAAATTCTTTTGCACAAAATGCTCAATTTCGATTTCGTTGTAAACGAGGGCGGATTTGAAAATGGCGGATGAGTTTGAGTACGGATAGCCGAGGTACGTCGCTAGAAACGCCTCCAGCCGGTCAACTCGCTGATAAGACATCGTTTTGAGGTAGATTTCCACCTTCTTCCACGTCTCCTCAGATGATGCATTGGTGTTGAGTGCGATTTGGACGTCTTCTGCCGCCTATAACCTGCGTTTTGTACTTCAAAAACACGGAAAAACTCACTTTTTCGCTTCTGAACTTGTCCACGTCTTCTTTTTTGGAGAGTTTGTCGATCAGCGCCCTGTGCACCTTCAGCTTCTCCCCCAATTCCCGTGCTCTGCTTTGAATAGTGCGTCTGCGACTGAATCTCCGTGCAACGTCACTCTGCCAAATCCAGATTTTCAGGTGACGATTGAAGCTTTGGAGCATCTCCTCGTCAAAGTCATTCAACTGCTTGATCAGCTCACTATCATCTAGATTCACATTTAGACTCGATTTCAGAGAATCAGTGGCTAAACTCACTGCTAGGGGTTGAAATCCAGTTTCCGCGGAAAGATACAAAGGCCAAATATCCACAAAATACGACCAACGAGACCAGAAGAACGATGGAGAGCACTCGGCTAGCAGGATCAGACTTTCTAACGACTGAAACGTTGCCGGAAGACGACATCGGAAGCGAACCGCGCGGTGGAACGTTGCGGCGAGTGTTCGTGACCTTTGTAGCAGACAAATGCACCGCCGCAATCGATAAGAGCACAGACTGGGAACGGGTTCCTCTGGCTCTGCGGGCGCTGCAGGCCTCAAACACGCCCTAGGATGAGTCATCGAGATGCAAAAAAGATGCAAATCGATCGATGAAAATCGACTTCCGCGTCAGAGCAATCAATTCGACGATTGCTGAACGCTATCAGCGTCGTTCCGCATTCGAAATGCCCAGAAAATGTAAAAATATCGCACGTTCGGATTGGATGTTCTCTGATTTTTATGTTTTTATTTATTCCATGAATAAGTGACGTGAAAATGGACAATCAGAAAAGGACCGCATAATCCATGTGGGCTCGCATTCAAAATCGCGCCAATACTTATTTAGGAAGGGTAGGAAGGAGGTTATCAAGCATGCGCAGTCTGCTTCCACCAGCGAGGTTACCGAGAATCAAAAACTAGGGATGTGAATAGCATAAAATGGGACATTTATGGATATTTATCTACATTAGCGTTAGTTATTCATTACCGGTTTTATAAATTCAATAAACCATGTTTAGCAGCGAATCTGGCTAGAGAAGCGTCGTTCGCACGTTTCCGGCGGTGTCTTTGTAAGTCGCTGTAGTCCCAGGACAATCTTTCTGCTACCTTCCTTGAAAAGGTCATATTTGAGAGGAAATCAAATATGAATTCGCCTAGAAGAGAATCAAACATCCTCGGGTTGTGAATGTCGTAATGGAGCACAGGTTTGTTGGACAAGAAGGCGACAAACTTGAGGAGTCGCTCCAGGTCTTCAACCGTCGATTGCGTCGTTCCGGTCTTCTTCAAAGTCCCCGAGTTTTCCTCCAACCTGATCGCTCTTATTCTAAAGTTTTTCACGTTCGGTTCCTTCTTCAGTTCATCCATGCTCACATTCAACTGCCCTATGTTGCGTGTGAGGAAACAGTACTTCCACTCGCCGTTGACGAAGCCCACGAGGAAGTCGATCTGTTGCTTCTTCGATTTCATCGTCCACTCGCAGTCTGGAACTACTGGGCCAGTGCATAATCGACTGTGATCACCCGACACGCAGCACTTCCAGAATGCGGCCACTCGCCTGCGAAAGTCAACGGCACTCGGTCCATGATTGGTTGACCGGTTTCTAAGAGAAACTCTGTACTTTGAATGTCCATCTGAATGCTTAAATAGAGAGAATGTGGCTTTGAAGCAATGCCTTTTCTAAAACTCGCATCGCTAACCAGCTGCTGTCGGCATGGCCGACGTAGTTGCCTCTATGAAGCATGAAACCGCGATCCGACGTGCAAAAGATTGCAAATCGATGAAAATCGACCATTTGACTTCCGCATCAGAGCGATCAATCGCAGAACGCTATCAGTGTCGTTCCGTATTTGAAATGCCCAGAAAATGTATAAATATCGCACGTTCGGACTGGATGTTCTCTGATTCTTGTAGTTTTGGGCTTTTTTAACACTGACAATCAATGAGACAAGCGATCGTTGAGAAAACACAACAAAGACGACACTTCACTGCGGCGCATCTCAGACTGACAAAAACAGACAAACACGCGCAACAGACAAATGCAAGGGAAATTCTAAACGTTTGAGATGACTAAAAAACGTGAAAATCCAATGTAAAGTAGTGATTCGAGACTTCAGTGATCACTTTTACTAAGGTTTCTATCGCCGTCTTTAAGCGTAGAATTAAACGGGTATGCGAAAATCAGAATAATTTAACTTGATTTATACCTGTTTTTAGCAGCTTTAAAAGGTTTACAATCAGATTTAAAAGATACGATTATGAGATAAATTTTTGGTGATCTCTTAATTGATTATTTAAGCTCTGTAGGTGAACAAATTGCGAAAACACTGTTTAACCTGATGTCTAAGTATCAAGTAGTTGTAGTCACAGGACAATCTGGCAGCTTCTTTTCTTGAAAAGGTCATCTTTGAGAGGAAATCAAGTATGAATTCGCCTGTGGGACAGTCAAAGATATCAGCGGTGCGAATGTCGAGATGGAGCACAGGTTTGTTGGACAAGAAGGCGACAAACTTGAGAAGTCGCTCCAGGTCTTCACACTTCAATTGCGTCATTCCGTAATCTCCCAGAATCCACGAGCGCTCCTCCAACATCATCGATGTTATCGTGACTTGTTTCAGTTTTGAATGTTTCCTCAGTTTGTCCATGCTCAGCAACTCTTTCACTCCCTCGGTGCAATCGGGATTGGTGAAGAAGTACTTCCACTGACCGTTGGCGTAGCCGATGAAGAAGTAGATCAGCCGCTTCTGTGATTTCATCGTCCACTCGCAGTCTGGAACGTTGGGGCCAGAGCATCCTGGTGGGTGGTCACCCGACTCGCAGCACTTCCAGAATGCGGCCACTAGCCTGCGAAAGTCAAAGGGCACTCGGTCCATGATCGGTTTACTGCCGGTTGCTGTGTACCACTGAATGCTTAAATATAGAGAATCTGGCTTTCAAACGATACCATGTCCAATGCCTATTCGCATAGCTTATCTGCGGTTTTTTGGATTTCAATCGTGTCATTCTGAAGGAGAAGAACAGCGCCATAGATCTCTAACAACCATCTCTTTGTCGCAAACGCCAAAAAATTCATCAAAAACGTTTCTATTTACAATAACGAGGTTTGATATTTTGAGCATAGGACAGAAAGTAGGGTCGTTCACCTAATCGAGTATGTCTCCGCTCGAACAGATGCTTGTGACAACGCTGACCCAACTGGAAACCGCAGTAGAAGACGCCGCAGAAGAGGAGAACGACCAAAATCGTGTATGCAACGATTTTCTTGACAGTTTCTCTTCTTCGATGGACCGCCGTGTGCTGTCCAGATGGAATGCAGTGGTCCTGTCGCAGTAAGAGCTGAGTTTTAAGGTTCTCGAGCACGGTTACCGTATCCACCACGTCCGGTGCGGTGTCTTTGAACACCAGACAGTTCCTCTTGATGCCAGGAATGTTGTTCAGCTTGAATTCTTGCCAGAATTGGCCTGAAAACGGAGTTATTAATGGTAATCGGGAAATGACGGTGGCTGACCGGCTTTTTCAGTCAAATTTCCCAAAACCTGGTCAAAACTATGAAGAAGATCGAGGAAAACAGGAGCCGAAGTCTTCACATCGGGATTAGCCATGAATTGAGCGATGAAATCGGCCAATTTGACGATTCTGCAATAAGAAACGGTCATCAAGTAGATTTCAGTCCGATTCCAGAGTTCAGCTGGGGACAAATGGGCTTGTTTGGTCATATGTAGAGCCTAAAACGCGATATTTTTCGACGTTCAATGCCAGAGCACCAACCAGATCAACTCTGAAAGCGTCGATGTCGTCGTTTCCGCTGAATTCCTTCAAATGCTGCTTGTGTTTGACTGTCAACTCCTTCAGTTTGCAACCCAAACGCGCGGATGTCGATCCTCGTTTGTTTTGGCTCCGGATCCACTCGCCAAAGTGACGATTGTAGTCATCGAGGAATTCTACGTCGTAGCTGAGCAGTTGGTCGAGCAATTCAGCAGGATCTAACGAATTTACATCTTAAAAATGGCCTGAATTTAGCGCTGAACTCACTGCTTGAAGGCGTTGTGACATCATTGCAATACTCGAACAGCGCGAAGCCTCCGCAAATGACGCCGGAGAAGATGAACGAAACGATGATCAGACAGCAACAGGCGCCAGCGCAGTCACGCCGCCGGAAGGTCTGATCGTCAGGTGGCCACAACAACGCAGTTTTGAACGCCGGAAGACGAGGTTTCTTCGGTTTCGTGGCGGTCATTCAGATGCGAATGAGGGAGCGGGGAGAGGAAATGCAACGGAAAAGCGCCGAAAATCGATATTCATGGCAGTCGGCCAAGCGATGACGTCATTTTGCGATGACGTCAACTCAAATTACATTAAAACGATGGCGTTGATTGCGATGGCGTTGGGGAGCTGAAAATAGAACGCGCAACGACTTTTCAACTCAAATTACATTAAAACGATCGCGAATAAGACGAAAACCAAAATTTTCCATTTGAAAGAGCGAACAGAGTCGAGAACCGATGAGCATCTTTGAAAGGGATCAAAATCGACGTAAAATTAGTGGAAAAAAACACAAATTTCGTTTTATTAAATTGGAATTTAGGCTCAAAATATGATAACGACAAGCATATCTAACAGCAGCTGTCATTTGAGACATTGAAAACACAACACAAAAGAGACGTCAAACTCAGACACTGCGCGCAACAGACAAACGCACTGGCAATGAGCCACAGCGCGCGTTTTTTTAAGAGACGTTGCAATGAGAATACATGTCAGACGTGTCAATTTGCGAAGAAGCGGTTAATTGACGCGAAAAAAAAGTTACGCAACAGATTAAATTGAATAAATTGAGCGTAAAACCATTTTTTGGACTACTGTAATAGTAGAATTACAGGCCAATTTCCAAAACCAGAGTAAAATGTTGACGCGAATGGCGCGCGCTCCAGCGTACTGAACAGAAAAATGAACTTTGAGCAACTTTCAAGTTATCGGATTAAATTTGACTTATTTGTAGAACTTGACAACTTGCCTATAGAGAGGTAACTGAGCTCTCACGCACAGCATCCAGTTTTGGCCCTCCTTTTGATGTATCTCTTCTTTTTCTATATTTTTAAAACGACTTTTCTGGGTTTTTTATGACATTGCCAGCCCATTATCTTTTTATTCAACAACGAAAGCAGCACATTTCGCTACTTTTAACCACTTTTGACCAATAAAACTGCATTTCTGACCCTTTTCTGATCGGTGCTGATTGCCTGTCGCTTCACTCCAATCGGACGAAGAGATTGCGAAGCTCAAAGATCATTCCAGTCGCAATTCGGTGTAAGTAAACACAAATAGCGTTACTGTCCCTCTCACCGTCATGTCCGCGTGGCTTTGTTGCGCTTAGATGTGCAAATATTGGGTCTTAGCGGTCGGTCATTGGTCACTCGTCGTTGAATGTTTGGAAACATTTGTTCCTATTGACCGCCTGACGTCATTTTCCACTTTGCGCTGCGCGAAGTGCCTCGCGTTCCCTCTATTACCCGGTAATTCCCCGTCCGAGTACAAATGTCCTCTAGCAGCAGCAGCAGCAGCGATTCGCGCTCGTTCTACGAAAATCCTCCCCGGCCGCACGAGAAACGCTTTCTGATTGCGATTTGCGTCGTTGGATTCGTTGGATTCCTCGCCTACATCAAGATCAGCGACTCTGTTCTGCCGGAATACGGTAGGTTGGCGTGTTTTAGGGTTTGCTAGACTACGGTAGCACGTAATTTAGACGAAGACGAGGTGCTCGCGCAGCTGAACGACTACGATAGCGAGTTTTTCGACAATTTCAACTATCATCTACGCGATTGGATCACTTGGGAGTGGCGCAAGGAAGAGTTGAGGACGTGCGCGCAGGACAAATCGCGAGAATTGAAGGAGAAAATCGAGGCGCATCGGGAGATGATGAAGGAATTCCTCGGAAAAGACGATGTCGACAAGTTTAGGACCGAAAGAGTGCGTTGTCCACGTGCTTCCCGCCTCAATTCCCTCATTTAGGCCGAATACGAGGTCCTCTTCTCACTGCGCAGCAACGCTTCGCACGCGGAAACGTGGAATTCGATTGAAATCTACTTGGAGACGATCGCGTTCCAGAGAATCCATCAAATTCAAGGATTTCTAGCCCACTTTCTGGCCTATCCGTACCATAATTCGTCTGAAACATTCCAGTCTTATCTGAGTTTCCACGACGCAGAAATGCGGAATTTTATTGACAAGAATTTGTCCGAAAACCTGACTCTTCAAGCTCGTAAGCCAAACTACGGTAATTGAGATCAAATTGGGAGTTTTAGAGGAATATTGGCGCGATTTTAAGAAATCCAAAATCCCAGGAATTCGACCTCATTGCCTCGTCTATCAATCCAACTCAACGCTGCTCGACACCTCCGCTACGCTGGACAGATTCGTAGCGTCCATTGGGGATCTGAATCCCGAATGCTTTCCTGAAGGCGTGCGGTCGGCTTTCGACAGAAGATGGACGATTGGCGACTATCTCTTCGCTCTTTGCATTTTTGCGTTTTTTGTGATTTTGTGTCTTGTTGATGTGAGGAGGAAATCGGGAAAAGAGGGTCAGTAAAACAGATTGACATATTGATCAGAATTCTCTCTTTGCTGCTAACAGGTCGCGAATTTAAGCGAGCGCGAGTAAGACAGGTCGCTGTGCAACAGGCGAATCTCACGTAAACGGTCGCCTATCAGCGAATCCGATCAACAGGAAATGTCATCCACTTCTCCATCTCCTTCGCGATTTCGATCTTTGAGCTCACAGGCTGAACTCGTTAGTTCGTTTCGTTTCATGCGGATATTACGATTTCATTTGGCCTCTACCGCGAAAAGTGCGCTTCTACAATTGAGTTATAGACTGGTTAAATGCCGAACGAGCGTCATTTTGCCCGATCCGCGCACCCGTCTGCCCGCTTGTCCACAGCGCTTGACTAGATCAGACACGTTTGCTCAGCGCGCAGCGAGTGACGTCAGGCAGACAGACAGACGTTGCATGCGCACTGCATTCACCGACTGATTTCCTGTCTAGTCTGTTGAAGTCGGCATTTGCACACGATGAGCGTCGATCGCTTTTCAAGCAACCTCTTTTAACCCAAAACGCCCCTCTTCCCTCCTCGCGTCTATTCTTGGCTTATTTTCACTTCCATTTCCAACAACTGACGTCATCCGCCTATTTATATCTCGTTTCGCGTCAGGCGTCCACGCGCTTCAGCAAATCAATAACACTCGCAACATCCGACGCCGCTTGCTGCTCGTTGCTGACGTCACTCGCTCGGCGCGCGTTGCAAGCACCGCGCTTGTGCTTGCTCACACGACTAATCACAACTTTCAGGCTCTCCGATGCGCGCAGATGACTCGTGACGACGACGACGATCCGCCGCCATCGTACGAAGATGTGAGGCGAACGCGGAAACGAGCGGAAGCGCGGTTTCACAAGGATAATTGGCTCGTCAGGTGTGGAACGTGCTTCTCACTCGTCGTCTCTCTCTGCGGTCTGACCGGATTTTTGGTTTTTTACTTTATGCGAGATGGGAGGACGCCTTGTGGTGAGTTGAGTTTGGAATTTGCGCCATTTTTGCGCCTCGATTCAGATGAAAGCGAGATGCTGCTGCAGCTGAACACCCTCGACAGAGAATTCTTCAACGAGTTCAACTTCCGTTTGTGGGATTGGATCACGTGGGAAGGCAGAACGGGTAGCAAAGGAAGTCCCGGAGATCCACGACCCTCTCAAGAGGCGTTCGGCAAGGAGCTGGAAGCGCTGATCGAGGCACATCAGATGAAATTGCTCAAATTCTCAGGAAAAAGCAATCTGGACGAGTATAGGAGTGAGAAGGTGGGTGATCACAGCTGCAGATCTTCAATTCCGCTGTTTCAGGCTCAATTCGACGTCATTTTCGCAATTCACAAGAACAAATCGATCGCGAAGACGTGGAACAAGACGGAAATCTACTTGGAGACGATCGCGTTCCAGCGAATCCACCGCCTTCAGAGCTTTCTGGTCACATCGCTGCTCTATCCGTGGCACACCTCCACCACGACATTCAACAGCTACCTCAACTACCACGACCAGGAAATTGACGATATTATACGCCAACTGCCAAAGAATTTGACCTCACGGGCTAGTAAGCTTGAAATTTGCGATTTTAATGACTCATTGCGATGTTTAGACCAATTCTGGACGGACATCAAGTTGACGATGACGCCAGGAATTCGCTACAAATGCCTCGTCTACAACGAAACCGCGGGAGAATGGAATGCGACGGCTACGCTAGAGAGATTCGCTGAAGCGGTGCGCACGAAGAACCGCGATTGCTTCCGCAAAGGAAAAGGTTTGATTTCGGACGAAATGTGGGATTGTATCGGAGAAGTCTGGAAAGTCGTCTTGAGAGTTCTCATCTTTCTTTTTCTGTTCTATTGCTTAGCTAAGGCCGTAATTGATAAAGCGAATGAGCCTGATCACGACATGGATCAACCTCGCGGTATCAGGCTAGCGACGTTGTAGCAACGAATAAATGATTTGAAAAGTGACCGTTTTCAAGCTCCACTTACGATTTATTGGAGTAGGACAGAATAGAGGAGCAAACAACATTGAACAAATTACAGATAAATGTGTAAACGTACACAAGAGGAAAATATCGAAACGATCACTATGGATCCACACAATCAGCAAAACCCACTTCCAAGCCGCCCAAAACCCACTCGCTCGAGCAGCAGTCGATTTCTCCACCGCCCTTCCCTCTCTTCTTTTCGCTTCAATAGTTCCGCCTTGAAGAGTTCAGCAGTTGCTGCATCAATGCCGTATTCGGTCATGTTGTCGAGGCAGTTCTTCAGCTGGTCGTCTTTCATATCCTCAATGATGATTGACACCAAATCGATCAACTTGTAGCGGTTGGCGAGGATCAACTGGCGGTCCAATTGGATTTCACTCTTACGACGTGAAATCAGAAATTCCTCGCACTTCTTGGTGACTGGGTCGCATTGGAAGTAGTCGGCCAGTTTGAGGAGATATTCGACGGATGCAACTGAAAGAAACATTTGGAAACGGACATTACGAACGACAAACCTTCAATAGGCGCCACTCTCAACTCGTAAAAGACGTCAATGAAGTGGAGAAACTCGGCCAAATCGATTTCTCTCAACACGTACTGTCCCGTGCTCTTCTCCAAGAAATCGCCGTTGAACAAAGCGTTGAAGAACGGTGACTTTGCGCTGAGTTTCTGAATAAAGAAGCCTATATTAGAGAGCAGCCCTGAGTCACGCTTACCGCTTTCGAAAGCCAGAGCTTCTCTCCTCCGACCTCCACTTGGACAGCATCCTCCGGGTACCCGATCAGCTTGTTGCTGGGATCCGAGAGATCGACGAGATTCTGGCTGAAAACATGAAAATTAACTCCAACAAAATATGACTCAACTCGCCTCCAATTCATCAAGTTAACATGAATTTCGAAGCATCCGCTCCCCGCCTCTCTCAAGCCCAATGGATCTCCTTTCGGCCATTCGAACAGAAAGTCATGGGTGGTCACGTAGAGGCCGAACCTCTCCGTCCACTAAAAGTCATAAATAGAAATGAA
This sequence comes from Steinernema feltiae, assembly GCA_007213375.1. NCBI lineage: Eukaryota > Metazoa > Nematoda > Chromadorea > Rhabditida > Steinernematidae > Steinernema > Steinernema feltiae. The sequence goes on from MQUG01000162.1 coordinate 25,792, forward strand.
CAACAGATGGAATCTCACTATTCCGCTAATGCATTTCATGCGCTGCCCGGCAGCGTAGCACATGATTTGTCCATTCGCGTCACACTTCCAAATGGCAGTCTTCTTTGTGGTATTGCAATGGATCACCGTTTTACGAAACTGCAGCTTAGAAATGCGGTCGCAGTACTCTCCAGTGACGAACCTAGAGACAATCTTTATATTAAATGCCAGTCTTCAACAAAATTACCATTCGAATCCTTCGCTTTCCGTCTTTTCTGAAGCGAACTTCTGCCAAACATAGCTATCGGAGTAATGCAGCACGAATTGATGTGGCGCGGGGAAAGACATCATCGATCTGAAGTGGCGAAACTCTGCGAAAATTGATGCGATCGCGAGGAACGAATGAAACCACCAGAAAGAAGACAAAATCAAAGAAACACGCAGACGAAAAAGGCGAAGAGCGCACGAAGAACGACGACCTGCGCCATACTGCACTCGTTGTGGGACCAAGATATATGAATGCCGACTGAAGTGAGACAGCGCAGATCTGAAAACACGACGCGAGAGCAATTCCGAACAAGCTGGTCCGCTTCCACGGAAACGGGGATTCTGGCGTCGTCGTCGCCAGTCTGAACAGAAGTTTCTCGATCGAATGACCTGAACGCAACATTTGGAGACGGACGTTTCAATTTACGGTCGGGAAACGCGTCGATAGCTTTAAAATTTCGAGTGGTGGCGACGCAAATTCCAACAACGTCGCACCTATTTAAGCTTTCACAATTACAGCGATCGCAAATATTGAAGCCCGCCTGCTTCTCTGGCACAAATAACAACACAGGACAAACGAGCAAATGACAAATAAATATGTAAACGTTAACAAGGAAAAAACAACAAAACGATCACTATGGATCCACAAAATCAGCACCTAGGACCAAAAGCTCCTCCGAAACCACCACGGCCCCTCGGAAAAGCCCACCGCTCGCCCCTCATCCCCCTTGCCAATCGAATTCTCCACCGCCTTTCCCTCTCTTCTTTTCGCTTCAATAGTTCCGCCTTGAAGAGTTCAGCAGTTGCTGCATCGATGCCGTATTCGGTCATGTTGTCGAGGCAGTTCTCCAGCTGGTCGTCTTTCATATCCTCAATGATGATTGACACCAAATCGATCAACTTGTAGCGGTTGGCGAGGATCAACTGGCGGTCCAATTGGATTTCACTCTTACGACGTGAAATCAGAAATTCCTCGCACTTCTTGGTGACTGGGTCGCATTGAAAGTAGTCGGCCAGTTTGAGGAGATATTCGACGGATGCAACTGAAAGAAACATTGGAAACGGACATTACGAGCGACAAACCTTCAATAGGCGCCACTTCCAACTCGTAAAAGACGTCAATGAAGTGGAGAAACTCGGCCAAATCGATTTCTCTCAACACGTACTGTCCCGTGCTCTTCTCCAAGAAATCGCTGTTGAACAAAGCGTTGAAGAACGGCGACTTTGTGCTGAGTTTCTGAACAAGGGAGCCTATATTAGAGAGCAGCCCTAAGTCACGCTTACCGCTTTCGAAAGCCAGAGCTTCTCTCCTCCGACCTCCACTTGGACAGCATCCTCCGGGTACCCGATCAGCTTGTTGTTGGGATCGGAGAGATCGACGAGATTCTGGCTGAAAACATGAAAATTAACTTCAACAAAATATGACTCAACTCGCCTCCAATTCATCAAGTTAACCTGAATTTCGAAGCATCCGCTCCCCGCCTCTCTCAAGCCCAATGGATTTCCTTTCGGCCATTCGAACAGAAAGTCATGGGTGGTCACGTAGAGGCCGAACCTCTCCGTCCACTAAAAGTCATAAATAGAAATGAACAACAGATGGAATCTCACTTCTCCGCAAATGCATTTCATGCGCTGCCCGGCAGCGTAGCACATGATTTGTCCATTCGCGTCACCCTTCCAAATGGCAGTCTTCTTTGTGGTATTGCAATGGATCACCGTGTTACGAAACTGCAGCTTAGAAATGCGGTCGCAGTACTCTCCAGTGACGAACCTAGAGACAATCTTTATATTAAATGCCAGTCTTCAACAAAATTACCATTCGAATCCTTCGCTTTCCGTCTTTTCTGAAGCGAACTTCTGCCAAACATGGCTGTCGGAGTAATGCAGCACGAATTGATGTGGCGCGGGGAAAGACATCATCGATCTGAAGTAGAGAAATCGATCACGGATTGTAGATAAATGCGAGAGAGCGCGGAAAGAACGAAAATTCAGAAATTGTCACCAGCAAAGCTATATACACGTTTACATATACGAAAATCCAATCAGCACAGGATGTACGTTGACAAACGAACGAGCGGACGGAAATCGTCGTGGGATCAAGATCTTTGAAATGACTGAGATCGCAGAATTCAGAAAATCGCGGTCCACGTTTCCACGCCCATGGCAAAACTTGACATCGGCGGACACGTCTGATCTCTGCAGAATCTACTTCACCATGTGAAGCTGCACCACACATCACGCAATCAACCGCGATGAAGAGGACGACAAATCCAAGTCAACATAAATGCAAAAAGCCATAACTCCGATAAGAACAAACTACGCATGATGACGCAACAGCGCAACGCAGCTTACACCTCATGAGGTGCCGGAGGCCTCGTATGTATAGCACGGTAGATGATCGGAGATGCACTATTGAAACACTACTACAGACAGGGCAACTAATAACAATGAAATAACAACACACATAGAGAACCAATTCAAAGAAAAATCATATTCTTAAACTCTGAATTTTTAACAAAATAAAACAGGCTGAGCAATTAATCCAGCTCATCGTCACCATTGTTCTCTTCGCTTTTCTCGGTTTCCGATGAAACCTCACTGCAACTTTCAGTGTTCTCGGAGCTGGCCTTTGGCACAGAGATGAAGATGATGCCATTTAAGATGTTGAGAATTTCAAGAATAGCGGGGACCGTAGGATGAGGAAGCTGGAAAGTAGTTATTGAGAGCAATTCAATAAAATCAAGCAACTCACAGGTTGCGGGATCAAATCGGCAACGTTCTGGTTGTTCACCTTAGAGTTAGCCTGATTGATGCGCTTCTGGAACTTGACCGCCTCTCGAGTGTAGTGCATCAGGTTATCACTGCACTGTTTCGCCCTCTCGTTCTCTTTTCCAAAGGTCTGTACGTACACATCATATGCAGAGCGCTCAATCTGGAGCGCTTGACGGAAATCACCACGCTCGGAGTTGACACGGGCGAGAAGCTGTAGAATGATAGCGGTCTTAATGTTCTTGCTTGAACCCATAAACAGGTCATGGAGAAACTTCGAATTTTCAATGTACTTGTACGCAACGTCATGCTCGTGTATGACATACAAAATGACTCCGATGTTCGCCTGAACCAATTGGAATTAAATATAATTATTTTAAGCTTGTTGACTTACATCAATCTGCGACATCAAAGGGTGTTCCTCACCGAAAGCGAGCAGAAGAAGGTACCTGGCGCGGTACAAAATCTTGAGAGCAGCCGGGATTTTCAAGGCCGCAAATGCAAAGTGGGCGAGTTCAATCTGTACAAGCGCATGATTTACCATAGCTAGAGATAAATGGTCACTTACGTAGTCGGTAATAGTTTGAAAGTGATCGAGACCCAAGCACCTCTCAGCGGTGGACAAAGCTTTCTGTTTATGGTTGAACGCTTCCTGAGGTTCGCCAAGAAAGTAGGCGATGCGCGCAAGCAATCGCAAACATTGTGCCATATCAGGATGGAGAGATCCATAGACGCTGTTCATCATATTGAGCGCCTCGGCAACGCGCTCGTAACTAGTGCGGAACTGTCCTTGTTGCATACTGGCTTGACCAGCAACAAACAAGTTGGACGCATCACGCGCTTTCTTGCCAACGTGCTTCACAATGGGTACCATGTTGTGGACATCCTCATCGGAGAACGGCTGTCGTGCCTTGACGGTGTCCAAGTTAAAGTCCTGAAATGATAGATTACAGGCTCCTAGCTAAAGTCTGAGACTACCTTAGAGACCAGCTGGACTCCAACCATAATACAGAATCGACGAAGAAGAGCAGTTTTTGAGATGCCGTGCTTGTCAACGAACACTTCAGCACTCTCGTGAGCAATAGAGTAGCCAAAGTAGGATTCGCATTCAGCGCGCAGCTTCATCCAGAAATCCTTAGCCGTAAGCTGGTTCCACGCGTCGTTGACTTTGCGACCGCCAAAGTAAGATCCAGCTGAGGCGTTCGACTGTCCGCTCTTCTTCTTGTTCTTCTTATTGGACTTCTTCGCGTGTTCCTCGCTATTATCGCTTTGAGGAGAGGCTGTTCCGCTTGATGACGGCTGTGCTCCGAAGGCGCAGTTCAAGAAGTGAGCAACGGCAGCGCCAAAACTGCTCGGGGCGACATCTTGGAGGTACGGCCTGATGATGTGCTTGGCGGAGCGACAGAACAGCTCCATGAGGGCAAGACGGCGCAGGTAAACGAGCTGCTCGACGTCGACCAAGCAGCGCGCAAACCTTCCAATGTATCGAACGTTGATACCTCGGGCATGGAGGGCTTCCGCTAGGCCTGCACCATCAACAGGAGTGAGCTGTTGTTGAATGCAGTCACGGATGAAGTGAGGCAACTGGTGCATGAGCAAGAACTCGGCAGCTTCAGCAACCAGCTTCCGCTGCTTTTCCAAAGTTTCTTGATCAATATGCTGCACGTAATCGCAGAAACAATCAGGATTGAAGCGCATCTCAAAATCATCATCACGTGTAGAGCCAGCAATCCTTGCGGCTTCAGCCAAAATCTAGAGAAGATCTAACGTTTTCTCGTCTTTCAAAGTGAAAAATTACCTTTTTGGTGGCCTCCGAAATGTTATCTTTCTGTGCAGAGGCTTCCATAACCGTTCTTGCGTCCTCGGTAAAGTCAATGTTTGAAGCGAATTGTTCAGGTTCTTTCTCAATCGAATTTTCAAGGCCGCCTTCTGGAGCAGCAGCTAATACCAGCTTGTCCATATTCTCGTTAAGGGCCTCAGCCTTATTTCTGTTCCTTACTTGGTTGACACGCAAGGCAGCGACTCTCAGGTAAACCATGTAGCGATGCTCCACAAAGGCGTCAACTAACTCGTGGCGAAGAACAGCCAGCTTGTGAGGGAACTTGCGAGGATAGCCCTCGCTTTTTACTAAGTGAGCGGCTTCAGGAATATCCAAGTAGTTAACATCAGGAGGAAAGGTTCGCAGAAGATCCAAAACGTAGTAACGTCCGTCGTTACCAATCATACCCTAGAATATGAACCTAAATTTAGAAAAGATATCCCTGGGAACAAACCTTAGTTTCGAAAGACGAATACAGCTCGACTTCTTTGTCATCATCTTTGCCGCTCTTCACTGTGTGCGGTGCAATGCGAAGGATTTCAGCCGGCTTCTCCAAAAGCTTGTTGTACTCTTCGTTTCCGATGATGGTTTTTCCAAAGTCAATCGATCCATAGACCACCGACTGTTCCTGTGCGCGTTCAAGAATACCCGGAATAATCGATTGAGCAGTGATGCGGTAACCCTTATAGTCAACAATGACCATTCCAATAGTGAACAGCTTCGACGAGTCGATCGCTTGATAAGCGCGGACACCGTGAAGGTCGTTGGCGGTTGCAACATGAGAAGCAGCGTCATCACCGAGCTCCTAAATCAGGAGATAACAGCACTCAACCGATCTAAGTTACTCACCTTATAGTGGTCCTTCACGTCAAATCCCAATGAGAAGAAAATGTGGTTCCAGATGTACATGTGTGCACGCGACTCATCTCCGGGATTGATGGGAACAACATTTCCATCAACGACCTGTTGGGCTCCTCGCACAGCGGCAGCGACAAAGTCGGTGTGGACCTTGAACATGGCACGTTCACGCAAAAGACGTTCCTGGTAGGTTTCGCGAGGGAGCTCGTGAGTGGCTTGGATCTCGTCGTTCCAATCACGAATCTGCCCGGGAACGATGTCCTCCATACCGAGCTTGTGGGGCTGAGTGTAGTCTTCCGATCGGAGATAGTCCTCGGTGTTGTCCTGGTTCTGCACAGACCACGCATAGATCTGGTAAGGAGTAGGCAGATTCTCGAAGCAATTGCGTTCGAGACGGCGCTTCATCAAAACAGGGAAGCTTTTCTTGAAGATTGAGCTCACCAAGGTGAGCAGCTCCACAAGGGAGTGGTAAGTTCCCTTGAATTGTTGAGATGGAGTTGGATTGAAGACGGCGTCTGTCGAAGAGTTGACGAAGAATCCACAACTGTTGGCAGTAATGTGGAAACGGCGACCTTCCATGGTGTCCACGAAGAGGTAGAGAACATCACCACGCATCTTCCGGGACCAGGAGGAGGGTTGAACGAAGAGACAGCAATGTTGCGCACTACATTGTTGACGTGTTCCTTGGCTTGAGGAGGGAACAAAGGCTCCAACGGGCGTTCTTGAGATCGAGGCAGCAAGTAGCTGGGCGGTAGAACTTCGCTGTTCTTGTCAATTTTCTTGTCTTCTTCCGGTTTCAAAGAGCTAATGTAGCACAGCGAAGCGAGATCGCGACCAAAGGCCGCATCTGATGTGTCACTACTGCGGCACAAACCGCGTACATGGCGGAGATGCACGCGAACATCGCGAAGAGAATATTGCTCTGAAATTGCCGCGTTTAATTAAAGCAACGCGGAGACGTTTTCTCACCTTCAACAACTTTGATAGTGGATCCATTCATCAAGTTTTCCACATTTCGCAACTCAGTAAATCCATCGATCGGCTTTCCTTCGAACTGCATAGAGAAGCAAGTTCGGTGACAGGTTGACTCGCCACCCAGAAGCACTTGCTCGATCTCCTGCGCCATCTCGTCGGTGCTCACGTTGACGTCAATTACCTCGCTGTTGGGCAGCTGCAGGTGCAACGTGATTGTTGCGGTCGAGTCTTCCTCAGCGACCGATCTTTCTGCAATAATTCATAATAACTCGGGCCCGGCATTGTTGCAGTCTTACCCGCAATGGCATCAGCGGGGGCAACAGAAGGTTGCGAGTCGGGCTCGATGCTCTCGTGACCGGAGTCAGCGACGGCATTTTCAACGGAGACCATTTTATCTGAAATCGTCCAGAAAATCAAGATTTGTCTGAAATCCACACACGCAGACACAAACGAGACACACGCGATGTAAAACGATTGACTGACAAACTCCCCGATCGGATAGGCAGTCGCCTATCGCGCGCTGCAAAATTTTGCAAAATACAGTACTCGGAAATCTCATACCGGTTTTTCCGTTTAAGATTTAAATATTCAATTGTGTTTTCAGGCAATTTTTGCGAAATCAGCGGCGTTTCAGCCGAGAAATCGACAAATTCCCAGTTGACAGATTGGTAAACGTGGCAACTCATAAAATAGATCACCTCGTGCCTTGCTGAAGGCTGAACAAAAGCGGAAATAATTATAATATCAAGTTTATCTATTCACAATACAATATCATTCAGCTAAATACACAGAAATACGAACGCTTCGCAGAGATGGCAGGGTGATTGTGGTGCCTACAATGGTATTCAAGTTTGAAAACGTCCAGATTAGCAATCACTCACTTGTGCTATCTCTCCTCGCAACGTCAACCGCTTTCTTCCCTTGAATCAACGAGCACAACATCTCGTTTGTAGCACATTCCAGTGGAATCAAGTCGAACGGCTCAATATCTCCACGGTTCACATGATCCTGGAGAACTTCGATGAGGTTTCGGTGGTCCGATCGTAGTCCGAGGGAAATTATCGCTTGCGGACGTTCTACGTCAGCGCGTTGCTGCTCCTTTGAAGGGCAGAATCGGAATGTTACAGCAAACAAAGCTTCTTCAAGCCGTTTCCACTCGTCCGTCCAATACATCTCAATGGGGATGTCCTTCTAAACGCAACAGCGATTAAGCGAAGAGAGCGCAAAATCAAAATATTACCGATTCGAGCCAATCGTAGTTGGAGCCGGAACGCTCCAATTTGTCCTTATTCGCAAAGTCGACTTTCAAAATGAACTGATCGAAGATGGTCTTCTTATCTTCCAGCGCACACGGCTTGCACCACGTGGTAATTTCTTGAAGAGTTTCCACATCCGCCGCTTTCACTCGTTTCTCCGGATCCAGTTGGAGGAAGTGGTTATTTAGAAAATTCTTCAAATTGTGCGCAGAAGGAACACCGCTCGTTGATTTTTCAAGTCGATCACGAATTGTCTGAACAGAGCGACGAATTGAAGAATTAAAGGAGCTTCCAACCATCATTTGTGGCTGACGGATGAGATGACCGAACGTGATTCTCTCCATCCACATGATATCCGCAAAGTTGACCGGAAGGCGACGTTTCTGGGGAAAGAGCGACACCATGTGAAGCACAAGAACTCCGACTGACCAAATGTCGGTGGAAACGTCGTAGCTGCTCGCTCTCGCTTGTTCACATCGCGGTCGTCCACGCGCTAATCCTCGCTGCGAATAAAATGATTCATAAACCGCCAGAACAGCGATGTGACCTACCATCTCTGGTGACATAAACTCCTGATTGTATTCCGTGGGAACAAGCGCGCACTTCCCATCGAGCACAAATCGTGCCGAATTGCAGCTTCCCAGCTTGACTGTCCCACCGCGTGTTAACAAAACCGATTCTGCGCTGAGTTCGTGGTGAACGATGGACATCCGATGAAGATAGGCCAATCCTGCGCAGATCTGTCGAACGACCGGACCGACAATCTGTACCGGCACAGGTTCGCCATTGTGGATTCGGATGTATCGTTCGACCAGCGAGTGCATCGAATAGCACTGCGGCATCACTAGGACTAGGTTCTCGCGATGTAGATAGACTAGGTGAGAGTGCAGGATGTTTCGATGACGAACCCTAAAGAAGATACGCTGCGCTTCATGTCGACTCAATTACAAAGCATACCTGGTGAGCAGCAACAGCTCCATCAGCACATTCTGAGAGAGTTCCGCCTTCAGTTCTTCTGCCTTCGCCTCATCAACGTCCTCAATCCTGCCGAGCGCTGCACCTACGTGGACCACTTTCACAATGCAGCTTTTCTCTTCCGCGGTTCCAAATTTTCGCGCTGCTCTCGCCGGATAAACAGTACTAGCGGCAGATTTAGAGATTGAGGGACCTAGAGCACAAATAATTAATTTTCACAAACATCTAAATTGCAGCTCACGAAGCTGATAGTGCTCTGGATAGCAGCTCGGCCATTCATCACGACGATCCTTACGCACAGGCGCAATGGTAGCTTCCAGTTTGCGGAGGAACGCTTGACTGTTCATGACAGCACGCACGCCGCAATCTGCAATGGAAATAGATCGCACGGATCGCAAATCTGACAACGCGACACGCGGACACAATACAGCAGTGACGGAGAATCTGAGAACACAAGCAACAAACAGTCACCATTGAGTCAACTTGTGCTTCGATGGCAGCGCAGCGCGTTCATTGAGCTTGACAGTGAATTTTGCGTTTTTTCGAAAATCAATTTGCGGACAGTGATGCCGTTGAGTGCCGTTGAGCCGGCGCGCGGGAGAGGAGCATCTCGCTCGCGTGCCAGAGAAGCGACGCGCACGCATTGTCAGCTCACAAGATCCCCGAAAACCAATGCGAACTGAAAAGAGACGCCCAAAATGCAATGCTACCCCGAAATCAAGCCTATATAACCTCCCGCGCATTCCCCTGACAGCAACAACCAGTTCGCAAGAACCTCAAATCATCCAACAATGCAATTTGCAACCAAATCAACTCGTCAATCGCCTCTCAACCGCGATCGTCGTCCAACGGAGACCGAGCCGTGGATCTTCACCAAAGCCGACGGGACCGTTGTCGTCGTCGAACCCAGCGACGCTCCGCCCAAGAATGGACCTTTTGTGCCCACTGTGGCCTACAAGAAGCGGATGGCAGCTCAGAAACGCGCGAATCCAGTAAATCTGAAGAGCGCAGATCCAGTAAATCTGAAGAGCGCGGATCCAGTGAAACTAAAGCGGGCGGATCCAGTAAATTTGAAGCGTAAGAACACAGCCGAGCCCGTTAGAAGAGAAGACGCCGCCGTGAAGCGACTCCGAGAAGCAGATAAGAAGGAGAACGCGTACCTCATTGAGGCGCTCCGGCGGATGGACCAAACAAAGGCGGAACCGCCAAAGGAACCCAAGAAGATCGACTTCTGCCCGACGCGGCTGAAAGAAATCCTCGCCAGGGCTCAGGCGCCTCGTCCTGTAGCCCCAGAAACGAGTCTGCCTGCCGCACCAATCGAAGACACGCGAGAGAAATGGGCCAAGTACAAGGCCGCCCGGAAAGCTTCCGTTTGATTCATTCATTCGTTCAATAAAGTTAAAATTCAATTTTCTTGTTTTCACAAAGCACACAACACACTCTAATGCACAGGCCGCAAGCGTGATGCGCCGAAAACGGCCGCTATACGGTAACTTTGCGCGCGAAGACACGGTGATCAGTTAAAACGTTCTCTTCTCTGGTAATTAGCTCGAATTTGTTGATTCGCTTTCGTTTTCAGAGAGCAGAGGTTTCCACGAATTTTGGGCTTCTCTTCGTCTACCGGGCTCACACCGCTCCCCTCCCAGCATGACCGCAGTGCACTTGCCAACGCGATGTCTGCGTCTGGGCCGCATTCAAAAGAACCGCAGCGCCGCATTTCGTCATTTGCGTTGGTACTCATCTGGTGAAAGCACCGAGTCGTCGAAGAAGATGGACGGATCGACGCATCGTCCGAAACGTCACGAAGGATCGACGCCCGCGTTGCCTTTGCAGACATCCGGACTTGCGCGTCGCAAATCAAAAACGAACAATTCGCGAGAATCTGTCTCTGTGAGTCGTCGTCGTGTGTGGCGCTCTAATCTCTCTCTCTTCGTTCAGGACCTGCGGCGGAAGGGAAGCAAAAAGACGAGCAAGTCGGTGTTCACGAGCGAGAACTCAAAGACGACGCGCAAGGAGCGGAAGCGAGATGAAGAAGAACAGCGGAGGATGCCGAAGAGGAACGAATCTCGCGAGGCGGTCAATCTGCAGATGCTGGCGAAGACCATCGAGGCTGAACCGACCGGGAAAACCTCCAAGGTGGCAGCAAAGAGGAACGCGAAGGGAACGAATCAGAATGACGCTGTGAGTGACGCTGTGGCGCCGCGATTTGTGCTGAAAATATGCGTTTCAGTCAATTGTTCGTTCGGTAGCGCCTCGTACGTACCTCGTGCACGACGATCTCAATGAAGTCGAATCGGACGCGTGCAAGAAGAGCGCCGGACTGCGGCGCGATGAACACGGCGAGATTCCCAGCATCGAGAACGCACAGCTGGACGTGAGGGATCCGCGCTTCAAGTGGGCGAATGCGGCGATGCGCACGAAGATCAAGTCGTTCATGAAGGAGTTTGTGAAGAATCGCAGATTTGAACCCGAAGGCCTGACGACCGAAGCCTTTAGAAGCCACGAATTCCTTAATCGATACATGGACGTGATGTGCATGGACTCCACACGCGTTGTTCTGCGAAATCGCGAGAATGACTACATCCACGCGAACTGGGTTACGCTCCCCAACAGCTTCAAGTACATTTGCTGCCAGGCGCCGCTCCAAGAGACTTCGGAGGACTTTTGGTTCATGACGCTTCAGGTAAGCAGTGCGAGATGTACGGCGGGAGTAACCGCCGTGGTTTAGGAGAGGTGCTGCGTGATCGTAATGCTCTGCGACATCATGGAAGTGGGGCAGGAGAAATGCTCGCAGTATTGGCCGGAAAAGGAGAATCAGAGCGAAACGTACGGTCAGATCACCGTCCACAACGTCGGAGTTCTTCCCTCTGGCATCGATGAGATCAAGTACTGCCAATTGGAGGTCGAGTACAAGTGAGTTCCGTCATTGTAGCCCTCATTCCTCTTCACGCCGCATTTTCAGCGGACTGAAATCGACGGTCCACCACTATCGCTGGACCGAATGGCCCGACCACTCGGCGCCAAAGTCGCCAATGCCGGTGGTGGAGCTGCTGAAGATGTCAAAGGTGCGCTGCAACAACCGTCCGGTCATCGTCCATTGCTCCGCGGGCATCGGTAGGACCGGAACGTTCGTCTGTGTTGACTACGCCAACGAGAGGCTCCGCGTGGATCCAGACGCGACAATGTTGACCGTTCTGAAGGTGCGATCTCCGCTATTCGCTCCTCCTATAACCGCTTTATTCTAGGAAGTGCGTTCGCAGCGGCCGCAGTCAGTGCAGTCGTTCCTGCAGTACACGTACATGCACGTCTGTCTTCTCGAGTATCTCGCGCAGATCAACGTCATCCCGCGTACTGGAAGATACGCCGCTTTCCTCACCGAATACGAAGGATACCTGGTGACATATGCAGAGAAGATCAGGAAGAAGCGCCTGGAATGTATGAACGAGTAATTATGGTGGTTGGAATAAATTTTTTGAATTAAACTCGCCGCCCATGAATCTCATTTCAGGGACGTAATTGAGGCCAGATCTAATTTGAGAAATTTTTGTGCTTTGAGTCGCTACGGAAATGAAAATGTCGTTTCCAGACACCATCGTCGATCCCTTCCTCCTCTTCCCAGACGTCTGTGCTCGGGCGGTGCGCTCAAAACCAACCGGCTGCTCCCCCTCTCCTCACTTTGTGCGAATTCAGCGACGCCGAGCGGTTAGTCGGAATTGCCGTTTGTTCAAAGGTACAGCAGCGAGATGGCCGAGAACAAAGGTCAGAGCCCGGATAAGCGCCGCAATCGAAAGATTTCGCGCGCCCGCGAAGCGAAGCCGGGTGCCAGTCGTCAGTCGACCAACAAGAAGACGAGTAGGTGCCAGAATGTTCACTTTTCAGCTCAGATTGACGCGTTTAGGTCAAAGCCGACCGAACACGGACGATTCGTCGCCCCAGAACAGCCGCAGCATTGAGAAGAAAAAGAAGAAAGCGAAGAGTCGACAGGAAGTGAAGCCGCCGAAGAGCGCGCCGGCGAAGAAATCTGGCGAGAAAGGTTGGTTGTTGTTGCTCAATAGTTCAGGCCTGAAATGCCGCTTGCAGGATCAGCGGAATCGACAAATTCGGACGACAAGAGAAACGATCGAGAGAAGCGCAAGAACCACAAAATCAAGAAGGGATCCTCCGCGCAGAGAACGAAGGAGAAGAACAAGACAACCGCGGAGCAGGTCGACAAGACGAAGCACATCAAGCCGGGCGCGATCATCAAGGCGAAGAAGCGCGTCTACGAGGTCGGCCGCGTGATTGGCGCGGGAGGCTTTGGCGAAGTCTACGAGGTCCACGATGAGAACAACAAACTGTACGCGATGAAGACCGAGCATTTGAACGTCAATTCGAAGATCAAAAGCCGCATGAAGGTGAGTTGTTCGCTGTCAATCTGCTCAGCGCAGTGCGCGAGTTGAGCTGTGCATATTTTCGAATATTTTTGTCTGCCGAGCGCGGATCTATCCCGAGCTTAGCCGATTTAGCCGAGCGGTTTATATCGATTTATATCGAAATTTACATGCGCAATGAGCGCGCTGCATGATTCTCAGGTTTGCGTTATCCGAGGCGTACGACTGACGCTCGACCTGTCTTACAACGAATCTGTCCAGCGCACTGCGTGAGCAGAGCCGTGTTGAGCAGAACTGTGTCAACAATTGTTTTCGTTCGACCGTTTACGTGCGCGCGTCTTCAGTTCATCGTTTCAAGCTTCCAATTCTGTGCGCAATGAATGCGCTGCTCTCGACGCTTCGATTTTACCATCATCTTTGCCCTCATTTCAGCTCGAAATCCACGCCTACGAGAAGATCAAAGACGAGAAGAAGGCGAATCCGGACAACGTGCAGCATCTGCTCTACATGTTCGACTACGGCGTGACCGACACGCACCGCTGGTTCACGATGAATTTCACCGGGCAGAGCCTCGAACATCTGCTCAAGAAACACGAAATCGGGTAAATTATTGATTAATTGATAATTAATTAATTGAATTAATTAATTTCAGGACGAAATCGGCGATTCGCATTGCGATTCAAACCTTCGACGGCATCACCGAACTCCATAAACTCGGAATAATGCACCGCGACATCAAACCGGCGAATTTCGTGGTTGGAAAGGAGAAGAAGGTCCAGAATATGGTTTACCTCGTCGATCACGGCATGAGCAGCCTCTACGCCACCGAACTTGACAAGGTGCCAGCGCGATCGCAGTATCGATTCCTCGGGACACTGAGCTACGCGCCGAGGGCGAGTCATCACGGCAAGGCGCAGTGCAGAAGGGACGATCTGGAGTCGTGGCTCTACATGGTAGGATTTGCCAGGCCTTCTTTCTGGTCTAAAACGCAATTTCCAGGCCCTGGAATTCTTCGCAACGGACGCGCTTCCGTGGGGAAAAGAAGGAAACGAGAAACGCGTGCTGGAATTGAAACTGAAGCTCTTCAAGGATCCGCCGCGCTACTTGAAGCAGATGCCCACGTGCTTCCAGTATTTCCCGGAGATTATCGACCTGATCGGCGTTGTCGAGGCGCCGAAATACGAGACGTTCAAGGACGTGATGATGACGCTGGCAGCCGCAGAGAAGGTCGACTTTGACGAGCCGTTCGAGTGGGAGGAGCACCGGAGCGTCGAGAACAAGAAGCCGTCGACTGAAACGACTCACACGAGAACGGATGGAAAGTCGGACGAGAAGGATAAAGACGATCAGGAGGCGGCGAAGCCGAAGAAGGAGAAAGACCCGGACAACGGATATTGTGTGCTCGGGAATTTGCTTAAACAGTAAAGTGGATTTATTGCTGCTGATGAGTCGTGAATCCTATATTGGAGCATGGAAATGGAGCAGTTTTTGCGTATTTCATCAGTTGGGAACCTCTACACAGCACTGTCACATATTCAGGTAAACATTGGTGTTCATGTCAACATGTGATTTCACTTTTCGCACTTTGTAGTCTGTGTGATTATGAAAGTCAACAGAACGATCAGTCAACAGGTAAACGATTCTCTGTGCTATTTATTGATTCCTCTCGCTTGCAGTTGGTTTGCTCGGTTGATTCTGATGCAATTTCTGCTGATTACGCGTAAACCGAGCTTGTAGTTTGCCGCTCACGCGCCATTTAACGTTCTCCTCTCCCCATTTCCCCATCTCTCCATTCCAGAATGTCGAAACCGCTGTCAGGCCAAGTCGCCATCGTCACCGGCGCCTCTCGCGGCATCGGCAAAGGCATCGCGCTGCAACTGGGCGAAGCCGGAGCTACCGTATACGTCACCGGACGACCGGCCGCAAAGCAAGAGAGCATCTCGAAGACGATGAATCTCCCGACGCTCGAGGAGACCGCGCGCGAGGTGACCGAGCGCGGTGGCAAGGGAATCGCCGTCTTCTGCGACCACGCGGACCCCGAGGAGGTGCGGAAGCTCTTTGAACGCGTGGAAAAGGAGCAAAACGGCCGCCTGGACATCCTCGTCAACAACGCCTATTCCGCTGTTACGGTAACTAAACGGCATTTCTGTATTTTGGGTCAATTTTGCCGTTTAGACTGTAGCGAAGGGAGCAAATTCCAAATTCTACGAAGAAGATCCTTCGGTCTTCGAGGCTGTGAACAACGTCGGCCTCACCAATCACTACATCTGTTCGGTTTACGCCGCGCGGCTCATGGTACCCCGGAAGAGCGGATTCATCGTTACTGTATCCTCGAGCGGAGGGATTTTGCGCTTCTTCAGCGTTGCCTACTGCGTTGGGAAGACCGCGTGCGACCGAATGGCCGCCGACATGGCGCACGACCTCGCGGACGCGAACATCTGCTCCATTTCGCTGTGGCCGGGAGCGGTGAAGACCGAATTGATCATGAAAGTGGCGCTGGATAAGGTGGGTTACGGTAGGCCAGGCGCCGTATTCAAGCTTCATTCAGATGAGAGCGCACTTTGAAGCCGGAGAGACGATCGAATTCAGCGGAAAATGCGTCGTCGCGTTGGCCGCCGACACGAATCTGATGGAGAAGAGCGGCCGCATCCTGAACACCACAGATCTGGCCCGCGAGTACAATCTCTTCGATGTGGGTGGTCATCAGCCGAGTAGCGAGGTTGTCCACCGCTATCGCGAGCAT
This sequence comes from Steinernema feltiae, assembly GCA_007213375.1. Lineage (NCBI taxonomy): Eukaryota > Metazoa > Nematoda > Chromadorea > Rhabditida > Steinernematidae > Steinernema > Steinernema feltiae. The sequence continues at coordinate 41,803 of MQUG01000162.1, forward strand.
CTCAACGCTACGAACGAAGTCCGAGCGCCAAAACTGAAGAAATGAACGATTTATTTACATTTCACGCGCGTGCGTCGTGGAATTCGTGACTGATAAAGTGAGAGGAGATGTGGAACGGCGTGTGCTCCCTGGAAATTGCCTTCTCGGGCTTGCAACAATCCTGCTTCGGTTGATCGTCGATGTAGTCGACCTCTCCGAGAGGACGCGCGGGGACCACCGCGGTTGTGTGGAGGGGATTAGCAGCCGCTGGCCACCTGAGGATACTGTAGTACTTGGTGTACATGATCAGGGAGAGCGCTCGACGGATGATCGACGCCAAGCAGAGCAGAGCGAAGAGGACTAAACGGAATTAGCACGTAATATGACCCAGAAACAGTGCACTCACCTTTTTCTTGAGTGGAGTGGGGGCGGAGAAGACTGAGAAAGTCAAAGATTAGCAGCGTGCAAAGGACGATTAGCATGATGATCTGAAGTCAGAGGGTCGGTGAACAAAACAGATCGTAAAGCCTGGGTTTTGAAGCGAAAAAACCACGTGAAAACACGATTAAAGTTCCGTGTGGTAGATACCGCTTATCAGCAGGGGAGAGCAACAGAGTTTGGTGTGCTCTCTCCGTGCAGAAGCGATAAACAAACCCCAGAAATAGATGAATGCAAACAATTTAACGTTATCAAAGGTTAAAAATTGAGCCACAGACCCTCAAAACTCACAAAACCCCTAATTTGAACCTCACAATTTCCAATTTTTCATTCGAATCCCCAAAATTCAACCCTCAAATCCAAAACAAACACAATTTCCATCAATTTTCGACCAAAATCGACTCACCTGGCAGACAATATACGCGATCACAAACTTTGGCGCCTTTTTCAAGCTCTTCTCCAGCACCATCGCCACAACGAGCAGCACATGGACGACCAACTCACCCAGCAGAACGACCGCCACAATGAACGCGAGCACTCGGACCAGATTCGCCTCCTCGCCATCTTTGTGCTCCTCCTGCGCGGTGTCTTCCGATTTGATCGGCGAGTCGGTCGGTTTCAGCTCCGTCGCTTTCACGGCGACCAGAATGGCGAACGCGAAGAGCGCCATGTTGACGAGGATGCTCCAGGCTGTCAGGAGCCATATTTGCCATCTCTGAAGGTGCGCGCGGATGGACGGATGTACAAACAGAGCCAACTCACCTCTTCAATGACCCTTCGTCGATGTCCACCGCCACACATTCCCTAAGAAGACGCGTGCAAACTGAGCTGCACAGGCTCGTTATGACTCGTTTAACGCTTTTTTTTATGCCCAGCGAGGTGTTATCGGCGCGGAAAGTCATTAAATGAGCCAATAATAACACGACGAGCGTCGGTTTTGTGATGGTGGAGAGAGCGAAATTTAGAGCTTTTGTAGGTCATGGGGTTTCGCGGTTGATGAACGTTGAGGTTGAGGAGATAGCGCTTCGATTCAAACACGGCCGCTATTTTTGGCAGCGAAAACGTAAATTCTGGCATTGTGACGCTAGAACAAGGAACAGAAGAGCAAATAGCGGAAGACAACTGGCTGGCCCAACGCTACAAGACATGCGGATGATTATTTTGAATGTATTAGTGCTTGTCATAGGGATTTCGATTCATTGGCCACGGCAACGCAGAGAGAAAGCACTCAAACAAGGAATTTCAACCGTAGATAACCTCGATTCTCTCGAAGGCGCAACTCTAACTGCAGTGTGGTAAATTCTCACCGCCCAAAATTAGCTGTACAATTGCTACTATTGCTGAATTCGAAGTTCGAATGGTGCATTCGAAAAAGGCGCCAAACGCGCCATGCGAAAAACGTTGAAATACTTGTTCCACGAGGAGTAAAACCGAAAATCTTCTGATAAGTCATGTTTATTAGGCTATTCTGACCACAGGCTCCCGTGGCGAATAACCGAATTTAATTGGAATTATGATATTGGCCTATTAGATATGAGACAAGGTCGTAACAAGAACTGCTCTCTTGGTCTGACTCCCACAAAATCTAATTTTGTTTGGTACGGGACTATTTGAATAATAATTTATTCTAACAAATCAAAAATCAACAATCAATAATCCAAATGTACGTCAACAGCGGCTTATTTTTAACGCAAAGATACTGATCCTTCTCGAGCTTTTGATATCGGCTCTTGAAACGATAGACGAAGCCGTTGATGTGATCGCCACCCCTCTCGCAAAGTCCACTTTTCAGTCTCCTCTCCAAGAAGTCGGTTTCCGCGAATTTAGCGATGATTTCCAGGTTTCCATCTTCGTATTTGTGCGGATTTTCCAGAAAACGGTCGATAATTCCTTCCATCGCTGCGCTGGGAAAGGCACCAAAGGGGCCATTGAACCGCTTGATGTTGCCGTTTCCCAGGTGCTCACTGAGAAACGGTTCGGCTGGATCCGCTAACTTTATGACGATTTCAGTCGTCTTCCTTCGTGAAAACTGATTTTCCAAAATTCGATTGTAGCCAGGAGAGTGAATGCAAATAAAGATTTTCGAAAACATCATCTTTGAGAGCGAATTCACTAGAGTCGCGCCTTCCGGAGAATCGACGATCTGCAGCAGCAACGTTTTGAGTTCAAGCCGAGTTTCGTTCGAGAGGAAAGCGACAAATTTCATGAGTTTCTCCACATCTTCGCGCTTGATAGCGTTCTGAGACCACAAGGAGCGCGCTGAGTTTTGCCATTTCTTTTCGACAACTTCGATTGCGGCTATTCTGAAGTGCTTCCAATTCCGATGTTTCTTCAGTTCGTCCATGCTCCGAGATCCCTCGGTGCTATCGGAGGGATTGGTGAAACAGTGTTTCCACTCGCCGTTGTCATCGCGGCCGATGACGAACGCGATCAGCTGCGTCTTCTTCGATTTCATCGTCCAGTCGCAGTCTGGAACACGTGCGTCTAGACATCCACGTGGGTGGTCGCCCAACTCGCAGCATTTCCACAGCGCTGCCACTCGCTCGCGGAACTCGAAAGGCACTTCGTCCATTGTTGGTTCAACGGCTGGTAGCCTCAATTGTTCCTTTTTGTGCTTAAATGAAGAGAATTTCGATTAAAAGCAATGCGACCTTAAAGGGACGCGGACATCGTTCAAGAAAGGTCTTCGATTGTTCTGAAATTTGCATATGATACCAACTGCAAGTTCCTTCGATATTCGAGGTTCACGGCTACGTCAGTTTGACGAATTTGCCAAGTTTAAGAGCTCATTTATTGTTACAGTATACTCCAGCGGAGGGATTTCGCGCTTCTTCAGTGTTGCCTACTGCGTTGGGAAGACCGCGTGCTACCGTTTGTGTCATGCTCAACCCAGCTGGCAGCGTTGAACGGGTTCCTAACGCTAGACGCGCTTGCGTTCGCGTCTTATGCGAAAAGAGAAGATCGCAGCCGCCGTTGGTAAACGCCGCCGTCAGTCAGCGCTGCCTTTTGCTGGCTGAGGCGCTCGCCTCCTCTACGCTGCTTCCTATCGATTGGCTGGCAGCAGTTCGTTGGTCTGTTCGTTTGCGCGTGAAATGAATGGATCGGTGCAGGACCATGCGTGTAGTGAGAATCGTAGCATTGAAAATACCCGGATATATCGAGAAATTCCGTAGACGAGTCAGGACTGGGTCAAACTTGATTCTGATCCGTCCTCTTCGTTCGCTTGGTTTTCATGTGCCTTTTTCAAAACACGGTAAGACTGAATTTAACAAATTCGTTTCTTCTATTCTCGGTTTTTGATGATTTAGATATTAATCCACGATTTTCACAAAAATGGACAGACGACTCGCTTAGAAAATCAGCTCCAGAATCCACGCCGCCTGCCGACAGTTATTCCACCACTTCCTAGATGCCGTTTCCACCAACTCGGAATGTTTAAAAGTAAGACATGCAGTGCGTTTTCCTACGATGTGCATTGTTTTCAGCATTTTTCCATTTTTGCCTATTTTACACGTAATCCCATGCATCTATGGCTGTATTGCCGCATGTAAAGGAAGATTCTGGAAAAGAAATCCCGCCTTCTGTTCTCTTCAAGCAGTTCTGATGGTCGACAGCTGGGACGGACACCAAAAAACGAAGGAAGAGTACGTAGAATGTAACGGAAGACGCGCAGAGATTGTGACGGTTACCAAGAAAACGACTTCAACCTTTGGACGTCTACTTCAATCGAAAGCGTCGTCGAATACCGTCGAATGACTGTCATCCCAAAAACTGCTGCGAGACTGCGAGAACTGATTAGCTTCGTTAAGGGGTTTCGCGATAGCGAAGCATCCAACAAATCCAAGTTACGAGGACCTTTGCACAGTGAACGGAACGTTCTACCGGCCACAATTGACCAACCGGCCATAACTCAACGGTGGCCGCTGCTTGATGTATTTTCCGTTTAAAGAATAAATATTGAAAATACAAACTTTGAATTTCGTGCGAATCGTTTTCGTTTGGATTAGAAGGCGTTTGAGATCACTGCAGATTAAATGACATCAACTTGCTAAAATTTTGCAAAATGTGTGGAGGTTTAAAGCGATACGGCAGCAAGATGCAAATTAATCTTGAGAGTAAGGAAATCAATAGCACCGAAAGGAGCAAATTTTACGCTCAATTTTATGTACAATCATGATTCATGTCGTTTGACTGAATTCCCAGTTCACTCCTATGTATTACCGTGTCAAGAACACCTCAATTTCTTAAAGGGACACGGACATCGCCCCCAAACATCGACATCTCCGATTTTTCTGAAATTTGGATATATGCTCCATATTTCGACCTTTCCCACCAAGACCCACCTCACAAGTCTTGAGTTATTAAAGTTAATGGGGATCCTACATTTATTTGAAACTCAGTGGTCTCACAACGATTCGATTTTCGGGCCATTTTCGGCCGTTTCGCGTGATTCTGATGGCATGAGCGTGTCTCGCGACCTCGAATTGGTCCAGAACGACCCAGGAAACACAGGAATTCGGAGACCATTTAGGGGCGATGTCCGTGTCTCTTTAAGGTAACTCTCTTGAATTCTAGGGTTTAGATGGAGCAGACTCTGATACATATACTTTCAAAAATCCTCCAAAAATGGCGAAAATTGCATTCCGCTGAACTCACAAACAGCGAGGGAAGCGGCAGCTGCACCTCGCTCGTGTCGTCGTAAAACGGCGATCGATTTTTGGCGCCAAAACTCCTTTCTCTCATCTGTCATTCAGTATTTGTGTTACCCATCGCGTCGTCATAAATCGCGTCGCTTTGCAGTCGTTGCGCATCTGTTTCGCACATGTTTTTCGTATTGAAAACTTGCATAAATTCTGCACAAATCGGGAAAATCCAACAAGATCTGATCATCTGATCACTCTTTGTTCGAATATCAGCCGGAACTCCACGCGGACCTCCTTCAAATCAAAGTGAGTTATTGGATTGCGTTATTAGAGGTGAAATGTGGTAATTTTTTTTAGAAACATTGCATTCAACTGCAACAATTCAACTTATGGTCTTCTCTGTGGTGCTGTAACTACACTCTGCGCCACTCTTGTAGACCTATATCGTGTGCCTTTAACCCTCTTGAACTACCTGTACTGGGAAATCGGGAGAGCAACGAGGATCAACTTCAGCCACCTTTGGAAACAGATCTGCGCCCTTCACAACCGGAAAGTCGGCTTGGTGCAGAACCTAATCTCTATCGAACCGACCGCCGGGGCTCGCCTGTGGCTCGAGCGCGATGGCCGGCGAAGCTCTACAAATCTCAGCCTGCAAGTACGAGGACTACCGACTCAACGACCGATGCTTCGAGTTCATGCCGGTACAAGCCGATCAGCAAACGTTCTTTGTACGACCCGGAACGACCTTCTGGAACGAAGCCCCAGAAGTGGACTGCAACAGCCGCATCAGACCAGTCATCCAGAATGCATCTGTTGAAGGTGCTTGTGAAGGTATTCGTTGATTGACTTTGTATTCAACTAGACTTTTAAACATTACAGAGTCGCCCGCTGTCCCACTGGCGCACTTCCTGCACGACAGAAAATTCGCTATAAGCGACCATAAGCATTTCGTTCTCAAGGATTCGTTCTTGAAAGAAATGAAAACCATTTTCGTCACTGACGACGAATTCAATTTCGAAGGCGTCTTGCCGAACGTCAAACACATGCAATCACGTATGGAAGGTGGTGGAACGGAAGGCTGCGGGGCTTCCGAATCTCCATCAGTTACTTCTAGATTTCAATGTGCGAGCGTTCCATTCAATTGGAATGCAGTATCCACTTGAGCGCTCAAGACAGAAATGTAGACTTACGACGAGGACGAATTCTCCCGCTTCAATCGACGGTTGGATGCAACACAGCTGTACGGAATCTGCGATGGCACACGAAGCTGAGATGATGCAGACCTGCGACCATCCGAATCTCCTGAAGTCTCTCTGGTGTACGCTGTTGAGTCCTGAGCCAATAAATCCTCGACACTGAACAGCGATCCGGAAGAATTGAGAAACATAATGCCGGTGTCATTGGTGCTCAGTGCCATCAATCAGTTCAAAGGCATTAACTACGACCGATACACCCTGAATCTCCTTTTGTCAATTAACCTAGATTATCTTGATAAGCAGTAAATGAAATCATTATGCCGCGTCGCACGTAAACCCTTGAAACCGGTGGTCGTGGCAAGACTCCCGTCTTGGACTAACAACAACAATTTTATTCAATTTTTCATTACTAACGAAGAAGGAACAAATAGAGCTCACAGAGAGTTCATCGTACGTACCACAAAGACTGATTTTTTAATCTACGAGCCAATCTTCCGTTCCGGTTCTATCTGCGCAAACGATAGATTGCGCAGAGATGCGCAATCTATCGAGACCTACGCCGATAGTTTTTCCTAGCTATAGGAATAACTCATACGCTCATACAACTGCAAGCAGAAGGGATCGCCTGATCTTCTGCTCCCTCAACGTTCTCTAATCCGCACCAAACGTCTCGCGCTGTGATCGCAAACTCGTCTGATCTATAGAGTCAACCAGCATCAAGTCTGACTGATGTTTGATTCGAACACGGCTTGGGAATCCAAAGTGTTACCGAAAAATTAGTCATTTTTAACCACTTTTAAGAAATCATTACTTTTATCCAAATTTCATTAACGATTCAGTGCTGAGAATCAATTAAATACCACGTGTGATCAGATGAATTTCAGACAAGAATTAGCACATTGAAATAAGCACATACTTGTTAAACAGTTCTATGCTCAAGCAGGGATTCTTCTCCAGCTCCGGGTTGTTGACTGTGAAACGATATTCCGTGGAATCCTTTGAGGCGTAGAAGACCTTCTCGCAACGTCCTTCTTTCAGCTTCTTCTCTAACATCTTCTTTGTTGATTCCTCAAATTCGGCTTTAATAAAAAACTCTTCATAATTTTGAGGATTTTCCAGAAATCGGTTGATGAGTCGCTCCATCAATTCAGCGGGGAAACGAAAGTCTGAAGGGCCGGAGAACTTCTTGATGTTCCCGTTTCCCAGGTGCTCAACGAAGAACTGGCTATTGGGGCCAACGCTTTGTATGCACATAAGAGTTGGTTTTCTTCGCGAGAATTGATTTTCTAAAAGTTGGTTGTAGACTGGAAAGTGGTTGGCAGCCCAGATTCGTGAGAAGATCATCTTTGAGAGGGAATTCAGTAGAATTGCGCCTTCGGGAGAAATAAAGTCCTTCACTTTCATTGTGTACAAATACAGGTTCGGTTCGTTTGAGAGGAAGACGACGAATTTCATGAGGCGCCCGATGTCCGCTCGAGAGCGTAAGGGATGCATCGAAGGTTTTCTGACTTCAATCTTTCCGATTCTGACGTTTTTCAAGTTTGGATTCTTCTTCAGTTCGTCCATGCTCAGATATCCCTTCGCTTCTCTGGTGAGATCGGGATTGGTGAAGCGGTAGCTCCACTCACCGTTGCTGTGACCGATGAAGAAGGAGATGAGCTGCTTCTTCGATTTCATTGTCCACTTGCAGTCTGGAACGCGTGCGTCTAGACATTCCGCTGGGTGGCCATATTCGGTCTCGCAGCATTTCCACAAAGCGTCCACACGCTCACGGAAGTCGACGGCCACTCGGTTCATTGTCGGTCGGTTCGTCGTCAGTTGATAACTCTTGAACCTAAATAAAAAGAAAAGCGACGCAATTGCCCGTTCGCGCATCGCGCAATCCTTTGTGGAGTGGACGACCTTCTCGCAACTTTCTTCTTTTAGCTTCTTCTCTAACATCTCCTTTGTTGATTCCTCGAATTGGGCCTCAATAAGGAAATGGTCATAACTTTGGGGATTTTCCAGAAATCGGTGGATGATTCGCTCCATTAATTCAGCGGAGAACGGAACGTGTCGAGTGCTGGTGAACCTCTTGATGTTCCCGTTCAGCAGGTGTTCAATGAGGAACGGTTCTGGATGAAGAATGGTAAGCATGTTCATCGCAATTGGCTTCTTTTGCGCAAAGTTATTTTCCAAAAGTTGGTTGTAGACTGGAAAGTAACACGAAGCCCAGATGCTTGAGAAGGTCATGTTAGAGAGGAAATTCAGTAGAGTTCCGCCTTCGGGGGAGTCCAAATCCTCTTTGTTCGAAATGCACAATTTGAGCACCGGTGCGTTTGAGAGGAAGACGTCAAACTTCATGAGGCGCTCGATTTCTTCACGAGACCCTGCGGAATGCAGTAAGGCACCCTCAATCGTGACATCAATACGTCTTATTGTGACGTATTTCAGGTTCGGGTTCTTCTTCATCTCCTCCATGCCCAGCAATTCCTGCCTTCCCGCGTTGTGATTGGCATAGCAGAAACTGTACTTTCACTCGCCGTTTTCATGACCTATGTAGAACCAGATCCGCCGCTTCTTCGATGTCATCGTCCACTCGCAGTCTGGAACGCGCTTGTCTAGACATCCATCATAGTGAGAGGTGGGGTGTTCGGTTACGCATTATTTCCACAACGCGGAAGTCGACGGCCACTCGGTCCCATTGGGTGTTTCTGAGTGCAGCAAACCGTGACTCACTTGGTAAATACATAGATTCGCCCAAACATTCGTCATTCCCAACCCAATAGCAACACGAATTTGTCGTTTCCTGTTTTGCTGACGCGCACTCTTCAGGGAGAATGTCTCCGGTAGTTTCGCTCACATCGCTCTGCGCACTCAATCGATCCTTTAGAAATGCACGCTTGTTGGTGAAAAGATCCCACGTGATAAGATGGCAGTCAAAAAACTGAAGTTTTGAGTAAGATAAAAAAAATATGTTTGAGGGACGCACGCTCCAAATTTGCTGTCTATCACATGCACATACTTTGCAACAGTAACAAACGTTTTTCATTTTTTTATAAACAGAAACACATAACAAAAAACAAAACTAGTTGCACTTTGAACACTTCCACCGCTAGACCAGTGTTGCCAACCGAACACATCGATGACTGGGGCGACTACAGCTTCTTCGTTTTCATGAATCACAAACTCGTCTTTGTTCTCATCTTCAGTTGATCCGTTAACGAATAAACGAGCAATTGTGAGCTTGATGTCGGCAGTATCGCAAAAGAACGTCCATAGACACATTCTGAACCCCAACCAGTGCTAAATGATTGTCGAGCTTCTGTTTTGAAATCATCATCTTTTCTTCAGCTCTGGTGCAGTTAGTCTTCGCTTCGGTTCCACCTTAACGTTTCTTTTATACATATGCATATACATTTACGCTTACTTGGAATCCTTTATCCACAAATAGGGCACTGCTTTCGTTACATTGCTGTCCTTGCGGTATTTTGTGTTAGTTGCCATACATTTCTGACAGCGAACAGCGATATCTCCGTTTCTTCCTCTCTTCTTGACCACAAACGAGTAGGTATGGCCAGGCACGACGCGTCCGACTTTTGTAAATGGCAATTTCTCCGCCTTGCTGACTTTTTGCGAAAACAACAGACGAATTCATTTTCTGAAAGAAGAGTAAGTATACATTACGAAAGAGCAGTTTTTGTTGTGAGATTCGTTGTGCGTTTGATTTGTCAGCGAAGTTCTTCGCTTATTCGGTGTATTCCAATGCGCTTCCGGGTAATATTGCAAAGATTTTGCAAAGTGTTTATTAAGATAACGAGATAATGTGTGTACAATAGAAAAATTTAGCCAAATTGGCTACAGGATCTTTTCACGTGGGATCTTTTCACATCGGGATCTTTTATTTGAATTTCTCAGTCGGTGGATACTTTGTAGAGCTGCCCGAATAAACTCGATTAGTGTAGAACTTGGAGCAGTCGCTGCCTTTGATTTGCAGCGTCGTTCCTACAAATGTTTGTGTTGAAAACACATCGTCAATCATAGAATGAAACAAGAAACACGAATATTAGATCAATTTTTAAATCTCTAAACATTTGAAAGTTGAATCTTGTTTACACCGTCGTTTCTAGCACTACTTGTTCAATCATCTCAAAACACGCAAAAATAGAATCCACATTCAATGATTTGGCTTTCTGAAAATTGATGATTCGCTTCATTGCTGTGTTGTCGTCAGTGAAGCTTAATGATCATCCTGACCGTTTGAACCCAAATTTGAGCCAATGACGCGCTATTTTTGTATGAAGAAAGCGCGTCGCAAGAACCTCTGTTTGCTAATATCAAAATCAAAATTTTCATTCTGGAAAAATCGGGGTCAACGCCTTAGCTGCATCCCAGTTTTGCTTAGCCTGTGATTGACGACGATCCACGACGATCGCCCAAGAATTCATCCGGTGGGAGTTTTTTGCGTTTGATTTACAAAACCATGCTCAGTAGTCACTAAGCAAACAGCTCCAAATACGCCGTCTTCTGGGCGAAACCAGTTTCAGTGTGCGAGTGTCATCATCATGATACAGGTATCTTCTCTCTTTGCACGACCCAACCAGGCTCCCATGACGATTTCAGTGGCTAAAGCTGGACATTTTCAACATGTTCTACCAGGTGGTTTGCAGCGCAGTTCTGCTCGGGTCTTTCCCAACATCCCAATTGTTCATAATTCCAATCGAAATCGCCTGCTGCGCCCTATACATTCGATGGCTCGCCTTTATGTTTTCCTTCCAACCCTCCAAAGAACGCGTACAACCTGAACAAGAACCTGAACAACGCGTGTGTTCAGGTCGTTTGTGGAATGATTGTGGCGCTCTGCTACCTCATCACGCGATTGGTTGCATCGGCGGTTGACCGATCGGACGCAAATGCGATTGGTTACCTAGTCGCGATCGTCATGTTCTGTCTTGATTACGCGATGCAGGCGCTTTTCTGGTGCGCCTATTGTCAAGCGAAGCCGAATACGGCCAAATGCACCGCTAATGAGGATCCGGAGAAGGTGGAGAAAGAGAAGAAATTTGATGGTGACAAGTTTTGATGTTGTGAAGTGAAAATTTGATTAAATCCGGATTCAGACACGTTTTGAAATGACGCCTTTGTTTGTGCGTGAGGGCGGCTTCGTCGTGCCGGAAAACTTCTATTTAAGACATTCTCCCCGAATATCTCTGAAGAGAGCGCTTCAGCAAAACAGGAAATGACGAATGTTTTGGGCGAATCTCTGTATTTACCAAGTGAGTCACGGTTTGCAGCACTCAAAAACACCCAAAAGTGCCAACAATAATGTATCGATAGGAACAACGATTGACAAAGGTCTTAGCACGGTCACCCTGAGGCAAAATTCACGAGGTTTACTGGAGGCTTCGTCTTAGACTTTTGCTTGCCCCATTTAGACATCTGCTTTTGCCTTGTTGTTAAGTCAAATGGTGTCTGATGGGAAATATCATAAGTTGTTTTTCTGTTTTTCCTGAGAGAATAAGTCTTTAGTTTTGATTTTCGCGCTAAAGTCTAAAGCTAAAGCCCAAATTTTCATCCGGTAACGTTTAAAACTTGCGCAAGGCGCAGAAGACTTGAACTCTGTCATAGAAATTATGTTTTATGAAATTAAGTTCAAAAACAATTCCGGCGCCGAATAGTCCCAGCGCCGAGTTGTCGCGTACCGTGGTCCTGTGGTCTTGGCACGGTCAGCTCGGTCAACCATACCGTACTGCCGAGAACTGCCGCATGGTCAAAGCAAGCGCTAACGTGTGATCGCATCGCTTTGAACACGAATTCTCTCTATTTATGTGGAGCAGCGATAACCGGGCGAATCAATCGACGATGGACCGCGTGGCGTTTGATTTCCGCGAGCGCGTGGGCGCGTTGTGGAAATGCTGCGACATTGGATATCACTTTGAGGGATGTCTAAACGCACGCGTTCTTGACTGCGATTGGACGATGAAATTGAAGAAGGAACGGATTGATTTCGTCATCGGTCACGACAACGGCAAGTGGAGCTACCGCTTCACCAATCCCGATCGCACCGAAGGAGCGAAGAAATCGCTGAGCATGGAGGAGATGATGAAGCATCGCAACTTGAAGCACATCAGAATAGAAGATATGAATGTCAAGAAACCTGCGAGTGTTTCGATGCATTCCATGCATGCCCTGAGGTCTCGAGCGGACATCGAGCGCCTCATGAACTTCGTCATCTTCCTCTCAAACGAACCGGTGCTCAATTTGCGCATTTTGAACGTGAAGGACTTTGATTCCCCCGAAGGAGCAATTCTACTGAATTCCCTGTCAACGATGCTCTTCTCAAGCATCTGCGCATCGTATGACTATCCAGTCTACAACCAAATTGTAGAGAATCAGTTCACGCGAAGAAAACCAACTTTTTTGTGCATACAAACCGTTACCAATGGCGAGTTCTTCATTGAGCACCTGGGAAACGGGAACATCAAAAAGTTCTCCGGCCCTTTAAACTTTCCTTTCCCCGCTGAAATGATGGAGCGACTCATCAACCGATTTCTGGAAAATTCCGGAAATTATGAAGAGTACCGTATTGACGCCAAATTTGCGGAATCAACAAAGAAGATGTTGGAGAGGAAGCTGAAAGAAGGACGTTGCGTGAAGGTCGTCCACGCCACAAAGGCTTCCACGGAATATCGTTTCACAGTCAACAACCCGGAGCTGGAGAAGATTTCCTGCATGCGCATAGAACAGCTCATGGATTGGCGGATGCATATTTCAATGTGTTGATTCTTGTAATAAAACATTGGTTTTTATTAAATTTTGGATAAAAAATTTTAGAATTTTATGGATTTATGAATTTTATGAATGATAAAAAATTACGACGAATACATTATTTTATGCACTTTGGATTTCCCTCTTCGAACTAAACACCAGGCCGAGGGTCCGTGACGTTTGGGCGCCGGGACGATTGGGCGCCTGACCAAATGTACTTGTCTGCATTGAAGGACATAGTGATTTGAGGTATGCAACCCGATACATAGCTCTCTGCGCCCTACGAAGCCTCGCAAGTCAAGAACTGGACTAAAAACCTGACACAGTCAGCCTAAGCTGATGTGAGCTTAGCGCGCTTTTTGTTTATTTTGTCAAAATTCACTAGGCAAACCCTGCGGTAGCTCCTGGGCCTAAGCCTGCACTTAGTACGAAGTCAAAAGAGCAGGCGCCCAATCGTCCTGCTTCGCCAGGCCGACGCTCTTTGACTTGCGAGACTCGAGAGCTCGCGTTTATTCGGCGTGTCTTGATGAACGATACGATGAATACGATGAACGGTAATACGGTAAGCACTCCTACTTCCGTCGTCGCTGGTGTCTCGAGAATCGTGTTCCCAACTGTCGATAGACTTGAAACGCAAAGAAGCGACAAATCGACTTCTATCTACATTGGTGAGAAGCTTTGTTTCAAGGGTTTAAAATCGATCCGACAATGTGTGCATGCGGCAACTGAACATCAACAAATTCAATCTCAAAGCAAAAACGCGCATAAATTCAATTCTCATTGTTTTCCGTTATTGTTAACCTTCACACCGGAAGCTCTGCGCGCCTCCAAGTACGCCTTCAACGAGGGACGAGCCTCGAACCGCTTGTGGAACGCCTTCAAAGCGGCAAAGTTGTCGAGCGAATGCGCGTCCAGGATCGTCAAGATGTCGAGCACCTCGAAGAGCGCGTAGTCGGCAAACGAGAGCGTCTCGCCGAGCACAAAATGTTCGCCGTTCTGGCGACTCACAAAGAGTTTCTCGATCTGTGCGAGCGCGGTCGGCAGCGTGCTCTGCAGGAACTCTTCCTTCTTTCCCTGAAAAACGCTCTTTGGAAGCGCGAATTTGACGAAAACGCGCTCCTCACCTCAATCTCGTACTCTCTGTAGATCAGAGCGGCGTACTTTGCGTGGAGATCGCGGACGCCCTCGAAGAACATGTCCACGTAGCATTGATCGTCCTCATCGCGTCCGTACAAGTTGTGCGTTCGCGCAAGATGCCGCATGATTGCGCCGCTCTGAACGATCTGTTTGTCGCCGTCTTTGAGGCACGGCACTTGGCCAAAGTTCTAAATGAAAAAATTGAAACAAGTCTTGAAATGAACCTTTGAAAGGTCTGATTCGAAAGTCAAATTTTGTCCCAAATTCAAGTCAAATGGATGCGACTTACAAACTGACTCTTGATCGACTGCCACTCCTCCATACCGGCGATTCGCGTGTCGATAAATTCGATTCCCAGATCGGCAAACAGAAGACGCTCCATCTCGGCGAGTCCGCGGATGTTAAAGTAGATGAGTTCGTATCGGGGAGCCATTGCGAGGGATTCTGAAAGATGAAAGAATCGATTGAAGATTGAAGAAGCCGACGGAGAGGAGAGCGCGATCGATGCGGCCGCGAATAAATAAATACCCAAAGGTGGACCAGACGGATGTTCTAGTTTGTGCGAGGCGATAACGGAGCACAACGCCGATTTGAGCGCTGCCGTATCATCTCAAACAGGATGTTCTAAACGCCAGAAACTGTGGCAGAACAAATTAAATTTCAAACGAAAATCAACCTGAAAATGGACTAAAATTAAAAAAAGGAGCATAAATCAATGTTATGGCTTGTGTTATTGCGAAAATCGGGCACAAACGAGCACAGACTACATACAAACTATGAAATTGCGAGACGATCAATGCGCAAACTAAAGAAACTAATGACACAACTAGACGCTTATTGTTCTCGCACGATGAGAAAAATCAGTTTGAATTAAGATCTCCTGCGCATCTGCTCAATCCGAGAGCTTTTGAGAAGATTGTGTAAGATTCCATAGCAGCCAACAAATGTCAGCAATCTCAGCAATTGGCTCAAAGGGGCTATAAGTCCATCAAACGTTAAATATTCAAGTTTTAGAAGCAGATCAAGGGACTTATTAGCTGCAGGCAGGCTCAAACAAGATGCCCTAAACGCCCTCAGACAGCACAGCTTACAACTCAAATCGCCCAAAACAACCAAAAATCAAGAATGCAAAATTTAAAAATTTGGATCGATGTTGTGGCTTGTTTTATTTAGGCGCAAACGAGCACAAACCGCAGTACAAATCATGTGAATCCTGGCTAAAAAAGAATCGTCCATCGAATCCCTAAAAATTGGCTTCCTCCTTCCAAAGTGATCCGTGCTCGTGTCGAAAATACGCATTCAGAAACCGATAAATCGCAGAAATAAGCCGTATCACCTCGAACACAATGCACAGCGTCCGACCAAAAATCAAGGTTGCGAAATTCCAAAAAAGCGAATCGATCTTGTGGTTTGTGTTATTGCGAAATTCGGGCACAAACGCGCACAAGCTACAGACTATCAGAACATTGAACTGATCAAAGTGCTTTAATGTCCAAATATAGAATTAAGAATTCACAATAAAAATCACACAAAAACGCGCTCAATTCTCACGGTCAAGTCCGCAAATCCACACTCCAGAGGCCCTGCGCTTCTCCAAGTAGCTCTTCAGAGCGGGGCGCTCCTCCATGCGCTGGTAGTGACCACGAAGCGCGGGGAACGTGTCGAGGCAATGAGGGTCGAGGATCTGGTTGACGTCGAGCTCCTCGAAGAGATTGTAGTCGGCGTAGCTGATCTTCTCGCCGAGCACAAAGCGCTCGCCGTTCAGGCGCGTCTTCAGCAGCTTCTCGAGTTGTCGCAGTCCGGTCGGCAGCGTGGTGCCCACGAATTCCTCGCGTTTTCCCTCGATTTCGTACTCTTTGTAGATGAAGTTACCGTACTTTGAGCGCAGATCGCGAACACCGTCGAAGAACATGTCGGCGTGGACGTGGTCGTCCTCTGAGTCGCCGTACAAGTTGTGAACGCGAGCGAGATGACGCATGATTGTGCCGGTCTGCACGATCTGCTTGTCGCCGTCCTTGAGGCACGGGACTTGTTCGAACGCCTAAAAGCAGCGCGTTGAGGGACAGAGAGAGATGCAGAGAACTCACGAAAGCCTCCTTCATCTTCTGCCACTCGTTCTCCATCTGCGCGAGAGGGACCCTCTGTTCGGTAAACTCGATTCCCTGGTCGATGAGGAGCAGGCGGATCATCTCGGCGTAGCCGCGGATATCAAAGTAGGTGAGTTCGTACTTGGGCGCCATTTTTGGGGGAAATTCTGAAAGAGAAACGCGGTGGTTGATAGACGGGAAACACGATGGAAGCGAATGGTGAATTGACGAGTGGAGGGAGACATAAATACATTCCGCGTTGCGCACAATCGGCGCAAATTCTGTAGTTTGTGCGTGCAGATTACCAGCGATCATTTGCAGCCGACTGAACGAACGACGCTGATTGCGGCGATGCAAGTGGGGACGATCAAAACTCAGGTGGCGCGGCAGAATCAGGTGCGCCAACTCATCTTCGCTGGGAGCATTCCATGGAAAACGATATCGCAAAGAGCTGACGGAGAGGATGGCGTCGCGAATGAATAAACGCCCAAAAGTGGAGCGCAAGGCGAATGCGCGCGCCGTTCTAGTTTGTGCACGATAATGAGGCACAATCGACCGCTTTGAGAAGCCGTTCTGTCAGCTCCAATTATAGTTTGATCTTTTGAATCGGTCGCTTTTGAGGTGATCAACGAAGAACTGATTGCTTTGATCAAAAGCGTCCAGACAGACCGTGGTAGGCCTTCTTCGCGAAAATTGCAGATTACCAACACTCATCTGCCGACTGAACGACTGCGACGATGGAAGTGAGCGAGCGACGATCACAACAGAGAACAGAGGTGGCGCGGCACTTCAAGGAGGATTTCGGTGAATCAGCATCGCGATGAGTAGGAATCAATTGCGCCAACTCATTATGGCTGGGAGCATTCAGGGAAAACGATGTTGCAAAGAGGTGACGGAGAGGAGAGCGCGATCGATGGCGTCGCGAATGAATAAACGCCCAAAGGTGGAGCGCGAGGCGAGTGTGCGCGCCGTTCTAGTTTGTGCACGATAACGAGGCACAATCCGCCACTTTGAGCGGCAGCAGCAGCGCCGTTGTGTCAGCTCCAATAGTGAAACTGGATTTCAGGAAGCAGTTGATTATTCTGGTCTGAATGAATAGGAAATTGAAAATACTGATCATTTGAATCGTTTAATGAATTTGAAAAATTTCAAATTTGACTTTTATTTAATTGTTCACTTAAAAACTGTTTTTGTCGCTAGTTTGGCGGTTAGTAGGCCTGAAATGACGAAAAAACAACGCGCTAGCCCGAATTTAGCTCAAGCGACCTGTTAGGTTTGCAATCTTGCCGTTTGCGCGCAATTGATCGCACCGAGGGAGCGCAGGAATCAACCGATTTCTGGAAAATCCAGAAATTTATGGCAATCAATTCAATTTTTGGTCAAAAGCAATGCGCGAACGGGCGATCGCATCGCTTTTCTTTCTATTTAAGCGGAGAGCTCGAGTTATCTGCCGACGACGAACCGACCGACGATGGACCGAGTGGCTTTCGACTTCCGCACTCGCGTGGCCGCTTTGTGGAAATGCTGCGAGAATGGCGCTGACGGTCGCCGCGAGGAATGTCTAGACGCACTCGTTCGAGACTGCGAGTGGACGATGAAATCGAAGAGGCAATGGATTGATTTCGTCATTGGCGAGGAGAACGGTGCGTGGAAGTACGGCCTCACCTATCCGGATGAAGCGAATGAATATCTGAGCATGGACGAACTGAAGAAGAATCCGAACTTGAAAGACGTCAGAATACAAAGAATTAAAGTGTCAACAGCAAACAGGATTTCGATGCACCCCTTACGGTCTCAAGAGGAGATGGAGCGCCTCCTGAACTTTGTCGTCTTCCTCTCAAACGAACCTCGGTTGGAACTGTACACTTTTAGCGTGAAGGTCTTTGATTCACTCGAAGGCGCAACTCTTTTAAAGTGCTTCTCGAAGATGACGTTTTCAAAAATCTGGATTTCAGTCTGCTTTCCAGTCTTCAACCAAATTTTAGAAAATCAGTTCTCGCGGCGGAAACCAACTGCTATGGACATATTTTGTCACAACAGAGAATTCTTCATTGAGCATCTGGGAAACGGGAACATCAAGAAGTTTTCCTACCAATTTAACTTCCGTTTCCCCGCTGAAGTGATGGAGCGAATCATCAACCGATTTCTGGAAAATCCAGAATTTTATGACAAAAACCAGTTCCATATTGAAGCCAATTTTAAGGAATCAACAAAGAAGATCTTAGAGAGGAAGCTGGCAGAAGGACGTTGCGCGAAGGTCGTCCACGCCTCAAAGGATTCCACGGAATATCGTTTCAAAGCCAACAATCCGGAGCTGAAAAAGAATCCGTGCTTGAGCATAAGATTCTCGGCGGACGGCGGAAGTATCATATCGATTGATTAGTTCTTGGTTGCGATTCATTTGGTTCCACAGGGAATTCAAACGATCCTCAGCGTGTGTTTCTTAAAATTTGGCTAAAAATATCGACGAATAAATTTCAAAATCTCCAGTTTTGTTGTTGCACTTTTATCACTTGGACGTCATGTCTGACGTCATCGCACTAACGACTAAAACACGCCTGGTCAAGCGAGAGGCAAAATTAATTTTTGTGCACTTTCGCACTGACGACTAACGAATTTCACATGTGCGAAGAAGATGTGCGTTACAATCTATAGCGGAAAAGTGGGCGTCTTTGTGGGCGTCTGGCGAAAAGCCTCAATTTTGGTATTTACATACTTTTGGTATGAACGAACGACGCTGATTGCGGCGATGGAAGTGGAGACGATCACGGCAGAGGTGGCGCGGCAGATTTTCAGTGAATCAGGTGAGCCAACTCATCTTCGCTGGGAGCATTCCATGGAAAACGATATCGCAAAGAGCTGACGGAGAGGATGGCGTCGCGAATGAATAAACGCCCAAAAGTGGAGCGCGAGGCGAGTGCGCGCGCCTTTCTAGTTTGTGCACGATAACGAGGCACAATCCACCGCCTTGAGGGGCAGCAGCAGCGCCGTTGTGTCAGCTGTCAGATTTAAACAGCATTTCAGCGGTCCGTGACGCCATGTATAGCATTCTTTACCAGTCGGCAGTGGTGGAGCGAATCATCAACCGATTTTAACGATTACACGCGACGCGCACACGTGTGATCGCATCGCGTTGAACACGAATTCTCTCCATTTATGTGGAGCGGCGATGACCGGGCGAATCAATCGACAATGGACCGAGTCGCTGTCGACTTTCGCGAGCGCGTGGCCGCTCTGTGGAAATGTTGCGACAGCGTCAATCACCGTGAGGGATGTCTGGACGCACGCGTTCCAGACTGCCAGTGGACGATGAAATCGAAGAAGAAGCGGATTGATTTCGTAATTGGCGAGGAGAACGACGAGTGGAGCTACCGCTTCA
Organism: Steinernema feltiae; assembly: GCA_007213375.1. Lineage (NCBI taxonomy): Eukaryota > Metazoa > Nematoda > Chromadorea > Rhabditida > Steinernematidae > Steinernema > Steinernema feltiae. The sequence goes on from MQUG01000162.1 coordinate 61,409, forward strand.
CCAATCCCGATCGCACCGAAGGAGTCAATGATGCTCTGAGCATGGACGAACTGAAGAAGAATCCAAACTTGCAACACGTCAGAATACAAAGAATTGAAGTCACGGACAATGCGGAAAGTTCGATCAACGTTTTACGATCTCTAGAGGAGGTACAGCGCCTCATGAAATTCGTCGTCCTCCTCTCAAACGAACCGCAATTGGAACTGTGCACTTTCAGAGTGTATTTCGTTGGCTCTCCGGAAGGCGTAATTCTGCTGAATTCTCTCTCAAATATGACCTTTTCAAGTTTCTGGGCTACGTATTACTGTCCAGACTACGATCAAATTTTAGAAAATCAGTTCTCGCGACGGAAACCAACTACTATTCACTTAAAACGCCAACTTCGCAATAGCGAATTCGTTGTTCAGCATCTGAGGAACGGAAACATCCAGAAGTTTCACGGCCCTTTCAACTTCCGTTTCCCCGCTGAAGTGATGGAGCGAATTATCAACCGATTTCTGGAAAATCCAGAATTTTATGACAAAAACCAATTTCATATTGAGGCCGAATTCGAGGAATCAACAAGGAAGATGTTAGAGATGAAGCGGAAAGAAGGACGCTGCGCGAGGTCCCGATATCGAAATTTCGCGCTATATCGTTTCAAAGCCAACAATCCGGAGCTGAAAAAGAATCCGTGCTTGAGCATAAGATTCTCGGCGGACGACTGTATCATATCGATTGATTAGTTCTTGGTTGCGATTCATTTGGTTCCACGGGGAATTCAAACGATACTCTGCATTGTATTTCTTAAAATTTGGCTGAAAAATAACGAAGAATAAATTTCCATTTTTTCCAGGATTTACAGGATAAAGGATTTCCAAGATTTACACACGATTTGTCCTTGTGTATCTGCCATGTGCACTTCAATTGAACACCAAAGACAGCAGAGCACAGATTTAACTGGGTCAAGCGAAAACCTAGAAAAAAGCCTCTAGTTAATGCTTTTTAGTAACGGTTTTGGTTTAAAGTCTAAAGCGACATAATTAAAAATTAAGATTTTGGTTTGGTGTAAGGTCCTACCGTAATGTCGAATTCAAATCGAACTACCGTTGATAAAGTTCGCACGTTCGAGCTCGCGCGTCGTCTCGGGTGCACTGAATGCAGACAGCGCGGTCTGCTTTCAACGGAAATGCCACTTTGCGACCTAACTCGGTTACGCATCCGATCGAGGGCTAATTTTAGCAAAAGCTGTTCTAGAGAAGATGTTATTTCAAGGCTTCGTTCTATCTTTTAGTGCTGATTTTGTGTGAATTGATGTTTCGAGAATGACTGGTTTTTAGAGTGGTTTTGGTTCGCATTTTGGGATTTCTGTGCGTTTTCGAAGGTTGTTTGCTACAAAGTTGGTGCCACGATAACCAGTGAACGCGTTTGGCAGACTCCTGCAGCTGCGCCCAACGGAATTCAAGGCAAGGCTAAAACCACCAAAACAGCGTCGGAAAAGTGGGCGTCTTGAGTCTTAATTTTGTGTCTTAAAACAACCCTCTTCAGAAATGGCATCTGTGGGTGTCCCCTACATATCTTCTCGGGTCATCAGGGAGTGCGTGCAGCAACAACGACTAGATCTATGTATGCGCACAAAGCGCATGAATTTTGTCACAAAGTTGAGTCAAATGCAATAGGTGTTGTGAGGCAATAAGGGAGGGAATTATCCATGTCGCTTGGTTCCAGAGCGCTCTACAGTAATCCCGCAGGCATCGTCTTGCGTCGCCTAATGCTGTGCTTGCTGACTGTTTGTGATCGCTCGTGTTTGATCGTTACTCATATTGGAGGTCTCACTGCTCGTGCCACACACATCGCCAACTGGCTACCCCGCGACACTTCATAGTCAAATGTAAATTCAGAAATTTGGCGCTGAAATTGTGTTAACGGAAAAGTGGATTTACCTCTGCAAAGTAAGCGAAATCATGGATTTGGTTTGAGCTCGCGCTACATGAATCATAGAGATTGCACGAGTCGTTAGTTTACGATGATTCGTAGAGCTTGATAAGAGAAGAATCATTTCCCCTTTGTACTTTTATCACTGCGACGTCATGCCTGACGTCATCGCACGGACGAACGAGTAAAAACAACCAAAACAGCGTCTGTTGGTTCATTTCACGTGTGCGACGACAATGTTCGGTACGATCCATGGCGGAACAGTAAGCGTCTTCAGCCTCAATGTTTGTCTTTCAACCGGTTTGTCTTCAGAAATGGCCCCAGTGGGCGTCCTCTATCCTCTCCTTCATCGACTGCTGCTGGATACTCAGCAACTGCATTCAAACTGCCCGTAAATTCCCCGATTCGATCCCAACTTTGAGCTACATTAACATCGCAGCCTCTTCACTCGCTCTTCTGATTCATTTGATCCTCTTTATCGCCATGGGTCTCGGCACGCGATGGGAAAAGGGCTACTTCACAGCGCTGTTCTACATTGGGAGGGTTGGGTACAACTCACCCCAAGACAACTCACCCCAGGGACAACTCACCCCAGAACATCTCATCCCACCCCAACTCATCCCAAGACAAGTCACCCCAGACTCAACTCAACCCATGGACAACTCATCCCAAGCACAGCTCATCCCCAAGACAACCCACCCCATCACAACTCAACCCAAGAGAATCTTTTAGCGTAGATCAATCTGTTCAGTTGAAAAATGTGAGGTTACTACTGACTGTCAGCGACTTTACACGAATTCGGCGCAAACAAATTGAACGAGAATAAATTTAGCGCAACATTTTAGAAAAAAATGTTAAGTCATTGATGTTGCTTGAGAGAGACTAAACGTGTCACTCATAATGCATTTGTGACATGAATTTGCAAACTTTTTCGCGCGGACTTCTTTACTACAGCAACTAAAGGGCAAGTTTTTTAAAGTAAAAATTGGGTTTGCTTGACTTCACATCAGCAACCATAATCGCTGCGCTGTTAAACGGCTCCGACAGTGTGTTACTGTTGCCAGAATCGTCGCTTTCAATATCAATATTTGCGACGATGACGGTGTTAGTCTTGGAGTTGCTAGCGGCGATGGTGGTGCAGGTTTGCAGAATCCCATGAACAGCCCTTCCCAGTTTACTTGCCTTAGACTTAGGCCACGCGCTGCTACAGCTTACTGAATTTTGGACGAGCGCAGCCAGCGAGCACATTATTCACCAACAGGCTTTGGCTTGCCCAGTTATACGTCGGAATTGATTCTGTTCTTAGCTGATATAATGTTTGTTCGCAGATGTCATAGTTATTATCGGCTAGGAGCTTGTTTTAATGGAAAAACACTTCAGTTGACTCAAGAACTTTAGCGCTAAATTTGTTTGCGCCGAATTCGTGTAAAGTCGCTGACAGTCAGTAGTAACCTCACATTTTTCAACTGAACAGATTGATCTACGCTAAAAGATTCTCTTGGGTTGAGTTGTGATGGGGTGGGTTGTCTTGGGGATGAGCTGTGCTTGGGATGAGTTGTCCATGGGGTGAGTTGAGTCTGGGGTGACTTGTCTTGGGATGAGTTGGGGTGGGATGAGATGTTCTGGGGTGAGTTGTCCCTGGGGTGAGTTGTCTTGGGGTGAGTTGGGGTGATCCCACATTGGGATTATGGTGCGTCAATCTGGCTCTATTTAATGTTTTTCCACAGTTTTTCCACAGTTTTCAGTTTTCACAGTTTTCAGGCCTACATTTTTGGTTCATCGCTTTACAGTGTGGTTATGTTGGTTTCAATCAGCTTGCGGTTTAAAATATTTTGTAAGAATGAGAATATAGCTACCGACTGTCGCAAACTCTGTTTCAGTGGTTTATCTGGGAATTGCAATCATCGTCTTGCTGGCGACGATCCCCGGTCTCGTGGTCTTCATTACGTACTACAACATGCGGAGAAAGAAGCAATGTTTCCATCCGGCGCGGCCCTGCACGCAGCTAGCGCCTGCAGCCTGTTGTGGAGGACAGACCTGTGCGACCTCTTGCTGTGCTTGAACTTTGATTCTCTTTTGTGTGCAAAATGAATTTTTATAAGAATTTCTATAATATAAAATAAAATAAAAGCGTTCGTTTTTCCAACATTCTACAGGCAGATAACTCATCTTGAGACCAAGAAAACGCTATAATATCTCGAATTTCCACGCAATTTTAACAGAGTTTCAACAGAGTTCTGGTCTAGATAAAACACACGTGTCAGTGATAAGCGCGGTTTTAACTTAAAGACTATTTCACTATGGAGAATGTATTTAAAAACGGTTGTTTCTTGATGATTCGAAACCCGGATCTCTAAAATAATAGACTACTACGTTTCCTTTCAGGCAGCACTAAGCTTTGCTAAACCCTCCGAGCGCAAGCTCAAGATCAACAAAGAACTTGTTGTTGTGCTGTTGTAGATTAATAAAATTGTGGCACAACGAAATCATAAATTTCTGGATTTTCCAGAAATCGGATGATGATTCGCTCCATTACTTCAGCGAGGAAACGGAAGTCCAATCGGTAGGAAAAATTCTTGATGTTTCCGTTTCCCAGATGCTCAATTTGAAGGCGCCTTGGATTTGAAGGCGTCTGAGAGAGCCAGATGAAGACAGTGATCGAAGCAGTGAATACTGTAAGCGAGTTAGCGAATTACAAACAAAAGCATAATACCTCTCAAGATTCAATAATTTTGTCGTCTTCACCATATTCGCTCCGCCGTCACGCGTTACTCCGCTAACTTTGTCAACTGATGTCCCGTGCAGCACAAGCAAATTGGTAACTCGTCTACTGAGATTATCTGCGGTTGCCGCTTCTGTTTCCAGCGAATCTATGTCTATGGCTCATACACTGGTGTGTAAAACTTGTTATTGTTGCGTGTTTTTAATATTTGTTACATAAAGGTTTAATTGTAATCAAAGTCGTTGCTGGGGTGTCCGCGGCGGTACTATTGGAATTCGCTGTGGTGTCAATAAGACGGATTTAGTCTTTTATCTTCCAGTGCATCGTATCTAAGCAAAACCGAAAACCGAATTTCGAGCAGCAGAACCTGGGCTTTCGATCAAGGCCAAATTTACCGCGCAAATGCTACTAGTTTAAGGATAACGCCCGGATAGTGACAAACTTGGGCTCAAACGATAACAGATTCTTTTGCGCATTCCGGCGGTGGGTTTCCCGACATATACTTTGAAACGAAGCAGGTCAACTCCGCAATCTCGTTGGTTGCGCGTACCGAGATTGAGATATGCGATGCGACAACCTTAACGTCTGCACGTCACCGCATCGCTTTTATTATTATTCTTCTTTATTTGTGTGCAGCGGCGATGACCGGGCGAATCAACCGACGATGGACCGAGTGGCTTTCGACTTCCGTGCGCGCGTGGCCGCTCTGTGGAAATGCTGCGACAGCGGCAGCAGATACGATCACTTTCCGGGATGTGTAGACAAACGCGTTCCTGACTGCGAGTGGACGATGAAATCGAAGAAGCAGGGGATCTGGTTCTACATCGGTCATGACAACGGTGAGTGGTGCTACCGCTTCACCAATCCCTGGCGCACCGAAGGAGCGGAGGAATCGCTGAGCCTGGACGAACTGAAGAAAAATCCGGACCTGAAACACGTCAGAATCGGAAAGATTGAAGTCAAAGAATCTACGATTATTGAGATGCATCCCTTACGGACTCTAAAGGAGATGGAGCGCCTCATGAAATTCGTCGTCTTCCTCTCAAACGAACCGGAGTTGAATTTGAGGATTTTTAACGTGGACGACTTCAATTCCCCTGAAGGCGCAATTCTACAGAATTTTCTCTCAAAGATGATCTTCTCACGAATCTGGGCATCTGGGTACGGCTTTCCAATCTACAACCGAATTTTAGAAAATCAGTTTCTGCGAAGGAAGCCAACTAATTTGAGTTGTTTTGCCTATTTTGCCGGAAACGAGGAGTTCTTTATTGAGCACCTCGGAAATGGGAACATCAAGAGGTTCTCCAGCCCTAGCTTTCGTTTTCCCGCTGAAGTGATGGAGCGAATCGTCAGCCGATTTCTAGAAAATCCAGATTTTTATGACAAAAACCAATTCTATATTAAGGCCCGATTCGAGGAATCAACAAAGGAAATCCTGGAGAGGAAGCTGGCAGAAGGGCGTTGCGAGAAGGTCGCCCACTTGACCGGTTCCACGGAATATCGTTTCAAAGCCAACAATCCGAAGCTGGAAGATAATCTCTGCTTGGGCATAAGATTATCAGCGGACGGCAGTAACATTATCATATCGATTGATTAGTTCTTGGTTGCGATTCATTTGGTTCCACGGGGAATTAAAATGATTCTCAGTAATGTATTTCTTAAAAATTTGGATAATAATAACAAATTTCTTACAAGAATTTCCATGATTCACGCACGACTTGTCCTTGTGTATCTGCAATGTGCGCTTCACTTGAACACCAAGGGCAGCAGAACAGTAATTGGGTCAAGCGAAAGCCTAGGGCGAAGCCTCTAGTTAATTTGCTTAATTTATAGTAACGGTTTTGCTTCTTGATTGTCGATCTCCTGACCTTAATCACGTGTCGTCGCTACGAGTTGTCGTCTGAGACTGATCGCGGAGAAGGCAAATCGTGTGTCTTACAGTCCCAACTCCTTACAGTATACTCCGTCAAAGACCAAGCATACAACTGGTGCCTAGTTTCGCTGCCTGAGATAGCATAATGAGTCTTGAATCCGAAAAATACTTCTTCGTGTCCTTTAAAGATAGAATCGAAAATGAGAGAGATACAAAACAATGCCACTTTTGGGCACATCAAAAGACTGACCGACTTGCTAATAGCCTTTAAAACCGCTGCCTCCACCGATCTGTTTAATTTGCGCGCCAAATTGTCCCGTAGCGAAGTTTAAAACGTTAATCCAAAATCAAAAACCCACCTTAACAACAGCAATGACGACGACGCATTTCCGATCTAGAAGACGCATTGATCGTAGATGACCTCGATTACTCTGAATGTTCCGAAGGAGACCCAGCAAACCTAAACCCAGAAAGCACTTCAAATCCGCGCACAAGTGCACTTGATCAAATTCACGCATCCATCGGCAGAAAGCCGTCTTGCGAAGCGGACGGATCTGTTCTCTTCAGCAAATGGCTGCGTAAATTCAAAGACTTTCGCCATCGTCCTGCCAAAGCCAAAATTCATTCACTTTCAGCCCAAGCTGAAGTTGATCCAAATTCGCTTAGATACGATGCACTGGAAGATAAAAGACTAAATCCGTCTTTTTGACACCACAGCGAATTCCAATGGTCCCGCCGCGGACACCCCAGCAACGACTTTGATTACAATTAAACCCTTATGTAACAAATAGAAAAACACGCAACATGAACAAGTCTTACAACACGAGTGTACAAGAGTACAAGTTACAACCACAAACAAGATTGCACTGCTTTTCGTAAATGATAAACAACGCTTGTTGCCCTAGCCGTTGTCAAAACTCAGCAGTTGCGTCTAGACCCAAGGTGGTGTTCGTAAACTAAAGTCTTATTTTCTCAAGAACAAGAAAAAGAACTTGTGATATTTCCCATCAGACACCATTTGATTTAACAACAAGGCCAAAGCAGATGTCTAAAAGGGTCAAGCCAAAGTCTAGGACGAAGCCTCCAGTTAACATAGTGAATTTTAGACTCGGCGCCGCCGAGTTGTCCTGCGCAATCTCGTTGGTTGCGCGTAGCGAGATGGAGATATGCGATGCGACAACCTTAACGTTTACACGTCACCGCATCGCTTTTATTATTATTCTTCGTTATTTATGTGGAGCGGCGATGACCGGGCGAATCAACCGACGATGGACCGAGTGGCTTTCGACTTCCGTGCGCGCGTGGCCGCTCTGTGGAAATGCTGCGACAGCGGCTATCACTATGACGGATGTGTAGACAAACGCGTTCCAGACTGCGATTGGACGATGAAATCGAAGAAGCAGCGGATTGATTTCGTCATCGGTTACGACAGAGGTGAATGGAGCTACCGCTTCACCATTCTCGATCGCACCGAGGAAGCGGAGGAATTGCTGAGCATGGACGAACTGAAGAAGAATCCAAACTTGAAAGACGTCAGAATACAAAGGATTCAAGTCACGAACAATGCGGAAAGTTCGTTCAACTCCTTACGGTCTCTAGAGGAGATAGAACGCCTCATGAAATTCGTCGTCTTCCTCTCAAACGAACCGCAACTGGAACTGAGCACTTTTAATGTGCATATGTTGCATTCCCCCGAAGGCGCAACTTTACTGAATTCCCTCTCAAAGATGACCTTCTCACGAATCTGGGCATCGTACGGCTTTCCAGTCTACAACGAAATTGTGGAAAATCAATTCTCGCGACGGAAGCCAACTGACATGAGTTTGAACTGTTTTGCCGGAAACAAGGAGTTCTTCGTTGAGCACCTGGGAAACGGGAACATCAAGAAGTTCTTCGGCCCTTCAGACTTTCGTTTCCCCGCTGAATTGATGGAGCGAATCATCAACCGGTTTCTGGAAAATCCAGGAAATTATGACAAAAACCAATTCCGTATTAACGCCCAATTTGAGAAATCAACAAGGAAGATGCTAAAGAAGAAGCTGAAAGAAGGACGCTGCGAGACGGTCGTCCGCACATATTTCGCGGAATATCGTTTCAAAGCCAACAATCCGAAGCTGGAAGATCCGTGCATGTGGATAACATTCTTGTTTTCCGGTACAATCATTTCGGTTGAGTAGTGAGTAGTAGAGTAGTCGCGATTCATTACATGGCTACATGGGAAATGCAAAGGATCTTCTGCAATGTATTTCTTAAAATGTGGTTACAATTTAAATATTCGAATAAACGTTTTGCGACTTTTTGTTGCACTTTGATCACTGGGACGTCATGTCTGACGTCATCGCACTAACAACTAAAAACACCCAAACAGCGACTGCTGGTTCATTTCACGTGTGCGGAAAAGATAAACGGTTTCTTGATGATTCGAAACCCGGATCTCTAAAATAATAGACTACTACGTTTCCTTTCAGGCAGCACTAAGCTTTGCAGATGCAGATAACAGATTCTTTTGCGCATTCCGGCGGTGGGTTTCCCGATATATACTTTGAAACGAAGCAGGTCAACTCCGCAATCTCGTTGGTTGCGCGTACCGAGATTGAGATATGCGATGCGACAACCTTAACGTCTGCACGTCACCGCATCGCTTTTATTATTATTCTTCTTTATTTATGTGGAGCGGCGATGACCGGGCGAATCAACCGACGATGGACCAACTAACCGCCGACTTCCGAAAGCGCGTGGGTGCGCTGTGGAAATGCTGCGAGAGCGGCAGCAGATACCTTCACTTTGGGGGATGTCTAGACAAGCGCGTTCTAGACTGCGATTGGACGTTGAAATCGAAGAAGAAGAGGATTGATTTCGTCATTGGCGAGGAGAACGGTGAGTGGAGCTACCGCTTCACCAATCCCGATTGGACCGAAGGAGTAAATGATGCTCTGAGCCTGGACGAACTGAAGAAAAATCCGAACCTGAAACACGTCAGAATCGGAAAGATTGAAGTCAAAGAAGCTGCGAGTATTGAGATGCATCCCTTACTGTCTCTAGAGGAGATGGAACGCCTCATGAAATTCGTCGTCTTCCTCTCAAACGAACCGCAATTGGAACTGTGCATTTGGAACGTGACGGTCTTTGATTCCCCCGAAGGCGCAATTCTACTGAATTCTCTCTCAAAGATGACCTTCTCACGAATCTGGGCATCATACGGCTTTCCAATCTACAACCGAATTTTAGAAAATCAGTTTCTGCGAAGGAAGCCAACTAAAATGAGTTTGTCCTATTTTAAGGGAAACAAGGAGTTCTTTATTGAGCACCTTGGAAATGGGAACATCAAGAGGTTCTCCAGCCCTAGCTTTCGTTTTCCCGCTGAAGTGATGGAGAGAATCATCAGCCGATTTCTGGAGAACCCTGAAAATTGCGGCAAAAACCAATTCTATATTAAGGCCCAATTCGAGGAATCAACAAAGAAGATGTTAGAGAGGAAGCTAAATGAAGAACGTTGCGAGAAGGTCGCCCACTTCACCGGTTCCACGGAATATCGTTTCAAAGCCAACAATCCGAAGCTGGAAGAGAATCGCTGCTTGAGCATAACATTCTTGTATTTCGATACTATCATTTCGCTTGAGTAGTTCTTGGTTGCGATTCATTTGGTTGCACGGGGAATGCAAGCGATCTTCTGCAATGCATTTCTTAAAATTTAAAGGTTAAAGGTTTCTTAATGGTTAAAATTTAAATATTGGAATGAACGTTTTCGCTTACGCTTAATAAACGCTCGTGTCAACATACGCGTAACGAGTTTTTCCGGTACGCGACAACTCGGCGCCGGAATTCTTTTTGAACTTAATTTAATAAAACATAATTTCTAGGACAGAGTTCAAGTCTTCTGCGCTTTGCGCAAGTTGTAAACGTTACCTGAGGAGAATTTCGGCTAGCACAGCGACTTTAGCTCGAAAATGAAAACTAAAGTCTTATTTTCTCAAAACCAGTAAAAAGAATTTCCCATCAGACACCATTTGACCGAACAACAAGGCCAAAACAGATGTCTAAATAGGGCAAGCCAAAGTCTAGGACGAAGCCTTAAGTTAACTTAGGCAAACCCTGCGGCAGCTCCTAGGCCTAAGCCTAAGGCAGTTACAATATGGTTAGCTTGGAACTAAGCATAAAAACTGAGTTCAAAGCCTGTTTCCCAAGAACAGAACGTAAGAATAACAACTGCTCGCCCAATTTTTCCTCCCGTAACGCTTAAAACTTGCTCAAAGCGCAGAGGACCGCTGTCAGAGGACCGGTCTCTCATAGAAATAAATTTAACTGCAAAACAAACTTTAAAAAATTCGCGGTAAAGTCATTGCGCTAAAGACTTTCACGCAAAAGTCATGTCACGGTATTATATGAACAAAATAAATTGAAAAAATTGCTAAACACTTGAATTCATGTGGACAATCTACAGTGTGGGGAAACGTCGGTACACCGGCAGTTACAACATGGTTAGCTCAGCACTAAGCCTAAAAACTCAGTTCTAAACATGTATCCCAACAACACGAAGTGAGAATAACAAGTGCTAACCGAAATGCTCCTCAGGTAACGTTTAAAGCTTGCGCAAAGCGCAGAAGACATGAACTCTGTCATAGAAACTATGTTTTATGAAATTAAGTTCAAAAAGAATTCCGGCGCCGAGTTGTCCCGGCGCAAAACGCGTCTTAAACTGTTTAATGACAAAATTAATACAAATAATTTATGCGTTGACATGTATTCAGGGTTCCTAACCTAAAAATTTACCGTGACTCATCATCCCCACCCCCGAAATAGCCAAGCACGCCGCACCACGTCATTCACATCACCTTTTTTGCACTTTCCTGTCATCAAGACAGTCCCAATCGAATCGATCAGCGCCAATTCGTCACTATTTGCTTATCGCGTTTTCGTCACACATCCAATAAAAGCGACAAGCCGGCCACTCGCAGTCACACGTGTGCGAAGATGTGCGGCGGAACGATTAATCGCGGAAATGTAAGCTTCTTGGGTGCTGATTGTTTGTTCTTAATAGATTATTTGTCCAGAAATGGCCTCTGTGGGTGTCCTCCATCCTCTCCTTCCTCGCCTGCGGCTTCATGCTCCTCGGCAGCATCTTCTCCCTGCTCGAATTCGTCCTCTATTCAAACGTCAAGACCTACATTGACCTTGGCGTCTGTTCAGCCGGCATCCTCATCCACATAGTCCTCTTCATCGCCATTGCTCTTGGCTCCCGATGGGAAAAGGGCTATGTGGCCGTTTTGTTCTATGCTGGCGTTATGGTAAGCCTGATTCAAGCCGATCATGACTCTAATCTATCGATTTCCAGGGCTACATCTTCGGTTCAATGGTCATCACCATAATCGGATGCATAATCAACATTAAACAGGGATTTTACGGTAAGAACGCAGCTACCGTATCGTTGTAACTCAAGCCTACCGGTTCAGTGTTAACGCTCATCATCGCCGTGATCCTTGCGCTGATCGCAATCATCGGAATCGTCGTCTTCACTCCCTACTACAACATGCGGAGGAAAGAAAGCGGCGCGCGACCGTTCCACGTCTCCCCGCAGATGGCGTCGACCGCGTATCGGGCGCAAGCCTGCGCCGCGAGTTGTCATGTTTGAGTGAGTCAGATCTCTTCTGTGTTTGTAAATAAACGATTTTCAATGATTCAAAGCGTTTGGGGAGACGAGAAGTGAGTCTGATGGCAAGGACAAATCGTACGTGAATCTTGGAAATTCTTGTAAGACATTTATTCGTCGTTATTCCTCAAATTTTAAGAATTTTAACCCGTGCAACCAAATGAATCGCAACCAAGAATTAATCAATCGATATGAAAATGATGCTGCCGTCCGCCGAGAATGTTATGCTCAAGCAGAGATTCTCTTCCAGCTTCGGATTTGTGGCTGTGAAACGATATTTCGTGGAATATGTGCCATGAGCGACCTTCTCACAACGACCTTTGTTCAGCTTCCTCTCTAACATCTTCTTTGTTGATTCCTCGAATTCGGCCTCAATAAAGAGTTCTTTTTTGTCATAAAATTCTGGGTTCTCAAGAAATCGGTTGATGATTCGCTTCATCACTTTAGCGCGGAAACGAAAGTTAAAAGGGCCGTGAAACTTCTTGATGTTCCCGTTTCCCAGGTGCTCAATGAAGAATTTTCTGTTGTGATGAACTCGGGTTATGTCCATCTCAGTTGGTATTCTTCGCGCAAACTGATTTTCTAAAAGTTGGTTGAAGACTGGAAAGCAGACTGAAATCCAGATTTTTGAAAACGTCATCTTCGAGAAGCACTTTAAAAAAGTTGCGCCTTCGAGTGAATCAAAGACCTTCACGTTCCAAGTGTACAGTGCCAGATGCGGTTCGTTTGAGAGGAAGACGACAAAGTTCAGGAGGCGCTCGATGTCCGCACGGGATCGTAAGGGGTGCATTGAAATCCTGTTGGCTGTTGAGACTTCAATCCTTTGTATTCTGATGTGCTTCCAGTTCGGATTCTTCTTCAGTTCGTCCATGCTCAGATATCCCTTCGCTCCCTCGGTCCAATCGGGATTGGTGAAACGGTAGCTCCACTCGCCGTTCTCCTCGCCAATAACGAAATCAATCCGCTGCTTCTTCGATTTCATCGTCCACTCGCAGTCTGGAACGAGTGCGTGTAGACATCCGTCATAGTGATAGCCGCTGTCGCAGCATTTCCACAACGCCGCCACGCGCCTCCTGAAGTCGAAAGCCACTCGGTCCATTGTCGTTGTTTTAGTTTTACGGCTTCACTTTCTTATATGGAGAGAATTTGAAGTGAAAGCGATGCCATTTCACTAACGCGCGCGTCTAGACATCCCTCACCGTGAACGTATTTGCTGCCGCTCTCGCAGCATCTCCACGAAGCGACCACGCGCCTCCTGAATTCGAAAGCCACGCGGTCCATCGTCGGTTGATTCACCCGGTCATCGCCGCTCCACACAAATAGAGAGAATTCGTGCTCAAAACGATGCGATCACACGTGTGCATTTACTGATGCCAGTGTTGGCAGCTTAGCCTGGGTTTACCAACTGATTGTATTGAACTCATACGCGCAATCTCGACAAAAATATAAAATGTTTATTCCAGAAATGGCCTCTGTGGGAGTCACTCCATCCTCTCCCTCACCGCCTGCGGCTTCATGCTCGCAAGCGGCATCTTCTCTCTGCTCGAATTCGTCCTCTATTCAAACGTCAAGACCTACATTGATATTAGCGTCTGTTCAGCCGGTATACCCATCCACATAGTCCTCTTCATCGCTTTGATCTTGGCATGGAATGGGAAAAGCTTTTCCGTTTTTCCGCTTTCTGCTTTTCCGTGGCTTTCAGCATCATCCGCTCCGTAATCAACGTCAATGAAGGCGGGATTTTCGGTAAGAAATGCTACCGTATCGCCTCATTCTACGGCGCACTCTTTCAGTGCCATCTCTCGTCGTCGGGATCATCATTCTGCTGATCGCAATCCTCAGTTTTGTGGTTTTCACACCGTACAACAACATGCGGCGGTGGGCGATGACCGCGCATCAGGTCTGCGACTTGCCATGCGTGATCTGAATTTGTAAATCAACCGATGGGCGATTATCGATGATTCAAAGCGTTTGTAGAGATTGGGAGTGAGAGTGAGAAGCGTGTGAAGCCAGAACAATCGATTTCGGAGTGTTGGAAGATGACGTGATAAGCACACAATGACGTCTTTTTGCTCGATTTGGTTGATTCATCGGAGCGGCGACGTCATCGTGACACGAGACCTTGAAGGTTAGTTGATCTGAAGCTGAAGAAAGGAGAGAAAAGCGCTCACTTTGCCGTTAATGACCACAAAAGAGCTTGAATTGCTGTCTTCCAAGATGATCAGCCGGTCAGGAGTCTCTTAACAGAAGACAGCTCTCTTCCCCGCCTCTTCCACCTCATCACAAAAGTGATTCACGTGCTTTATTCATTCGACGATTCGTAAATTCAAAAAATGAAAATGGTGACCATTAAAACTGAGATCAACAACCGCATTATGAATCCAATTTCTGCGGTTTGTGACAAGAACACGGAGACAGAGGTCTACAAGATTTTGGCAAAATGATGTATTTTTCCGTTTTCCGTTTTCCCCGATTTCCGGTCTTTTTTTCGGGCAGAACGCGACATCTTCACACTAGAGTTGCAATTGCAATCTGTGGTTTTGTTCGTCCACGCGAATCAATCGAAATTCAACACCCAACTCCCGTAAAATAGCACCCGGCAGCGATCATTCAGCGACATGCTCCTGTTGTACCAGGCTCTGACCACGGAAAGGTTGAGAAGCGCGATAAACATAATGATTGTGGCGACCGCGAAATTCGCCGCTGAAATTTTGGATTTTTCGCTATTCAAATGACTTTAGCGTACCTCCAAAGTTTCCGCGATTTATATTGATGAAGCCGGAAATCATCAACAAAACCTGAATTCGCCGCTTGTAACGGACACAGAGAGGGAGAGAACGACGAACCTCAAAGACAACATAGCTCAGCATGTGGTTTACCATCTTGTGGAACTCGGCTAGACTGAATTCCTTGAAATTCCTGGAAATTGCCACAAAGAGGACAATGTGGAGGAGGATTCCAGTCGAGAAGACCAGAATTTCCATGTAGATCAGGAAGGAGATCGCGGCGGGAACCTCGCAGATGATGTAGACGGCGCTTGTGACAATGTAGACGCAGGCGAGAAAGGAGAGGATTGTACCAAGCCATAAAGGCCATTTCTGGAACATCGAATCTCAATTCCTCGTTTCCCTGCGTCTTGAGGGTGTGACAGTCAGTCCCACGTTAACAAAACGAGAAAAGTTACCTTTTGAGGTCCGAGATCGGTTGGCATCTTCAAATCGAACACCTGAAAATGACGTTAGCGAATGAGTTTTGCGAATGTGATGACGAAAGCGACTCGATCTCGTTTTCTTTTCTCGGGATTTAAATACGAGGTTATGGTTCATTTCCAGTCTCTAATTACCCAAAACCAGTCGCAAAGAGCCGAAAACAAAGCCAAATTGGCAAAAAACATTGCCGTCTCAGACGTGATTTTAAGAAATCTTCCTTCCGGAAAGCGCTCTCGATGCTCTCGATGCTCGTCGATCGTGAAATAACCTAGAGAATGACCCACACTACATCAAAATCGATAATCGGCCGACCAAAATGTGGAATTTCGTCATCACGACGGCTATTCAAACAGCAGGCATCGTTAGACGTGAATAGACACAACAGACAACATTAGAGAAGTAAAATAGCGAAAAAACTGCAGGAAATCCAGATGAAGCGAACTTTGAAACGCAGAATGTGGAAGCCAAGAGCGTGCTAGTGGAAAGGACGGATTGATCGGCTGAATGACGAGCGGCAGCGGCGAGCGGCCGAGGCGTGCGAGAGACGAACAGACGCGCGACGATGAGGTCACGATGAGTGAGTCCTTGGGGCACAAATCCAAGCGGAAAAAGTGACAGTTTTGAGCCGGAATGTGTCTGTTTTCGGCTCGGATTTGGGTCGATTTTTCTTTGAAAATGCCACAGATGTTCGCGTGCAACACTCACTCTCTGTTCTACCGGGACGCAATTGCGGTTAGCAGCACTTACAGAGTATAATCCATACTGATCCAGCTATGCGGAGTAGTGGAGTTGATGTGATGTTCGAGGCCGGCGGCGCCATACAAAAACTGTTTTGGACATTTTGTTCGGACGCGGCGGCTTTTACATGATTTTCTTTTTGACAGACCTGTGCTCTGACGTGTTCAACAGTGTTATGGACGGCATTTGAGTCCCGGATCAAATGACCTGCCACGATCGCAGACTGAGTATCATTAGGCGCTCCACCAGCACTCTACTTCCGTTCTCAGTTCCGTTGGTTGGCAGCTAATCGGCGCGTGTTTTGCAATTCACTCTTTTCTTATTGATTGTTTAGGGTTTGCGGTTAAACTACCCAAGTTTGAAACAACCACCACCTCGAGACGAGCATCTTCAACAGGTTTCTGAGTTTAGACGCGCGTTTAAAGCTGCTTTGACAGAATCGGCAGAATCGACGCCTTTGTATCGAATTCAAGGCGCAGCAGATGTTTTGCTTGACACTATTCAATTGTTTCAATTGTTATCTAACGCCGACTAGACGCATCGAATAAATGAAGTGAACGTGAGCTTATGAACTCGGTTTTCTCAAAAATTGAGATTGTGACGCCAGTGGGCAGCGATCCATCAAAAAGCAATTCGATTGTTGGCGATAAGCGATGCGCGAACGGGCTTTGTGCGAACAGTGCTTTTCTTTCTATTTAGGTGGGGCGCTAGAGTTGTCTGCCGACGACGAACCGACCGACAATGGATGAACTTTCTTTCGACTTCCGCGAGCGCGTGGCCGCGCTGTGGAAATGCTGCGAGCCCGAATACGGCAACTCCCACTTTCCGGGATGTCTAAACAGACGCGTTCCAGACTGCGAGTGGACGATGAACTCGAAGAAGCAGGGGATCTGGTTCTACATCGGTCACGACAACGGTGAGTGGAGCTACCGCTTCACCAATCCCGATCGCACCGAAGGAGCGAAGGGATATCTGAGCATGGTCGAACTGAAGAAGAATCCGAACCTGAAACACGTCAGAATCGGAAAGATAGACGTCAAAGAAGCTACGATTATTGCGATGCATCCCTTACGGACTCTAGAGGAAATGGAACGCCTCATGAAATTTGTCGTCTTCCTCTCAAACGAACCGCGATTGCAACTGGACACTTCGAACGTCTTTGATTCCCCCGAAGGCGCAATTATACTGAATTTTCTCTCAAAGATGACCTTCTCACAAATCTATGCATCGTACGGCTTTTCAGTCTACAACCAAATTGTGGAAAATCAGTTCGCGCGCAGAAGACCAACTACTCTGGACATAGAAAGCTTTGGTCACAACAGAGAATTCTTCGTTGAGCACGTGGGAAATGGGAACATCAAGAGGTTCACCAGCACTCTACTTCCGTTCTCAGTTCCGTTCTCCGCTGAATTGATGGAGCGAATCATCAACCGATTTGTGGAGAACCCAGAAATTCATGTCTACATTAAGGCCAAATTTGAGGAATCAACAAAGGAGATCTTAGAGAGGAAGCTGGCAGAAGGAAGTTGTGAGAAGGCCGTCCGCACACATGCCACGGAATATCGTTTCAAAGCCAGCAATCCAAAAATGGAGAAGAATTCGTGCATGTGCATAACCTACGGCTCGTGTTGGTCGGATCCCGAGATTACTATTTCGATTTGTTAGTTCTAGTTACACGTGGAATGCAATCGATTCTCAGATAAATGTACATTTCTCTTTAAAATAACAGAGATCGCAGTCGCACCTTCGAGGGTTTACCGCGACGTCCGCGACGCTAATCTCCGGCGCAAACACTCCGCCGCCGACATGTCCTATCCGCACACTCCCATGTCGCTCCCTCGCTGACCACTCCGCCTGACCAATGGCGCAGCTCAAAAGATCAATCTTTCCCTTCTTTGACTGCCTGCAAACCGCATTTCAACGCCTCAGGAATGCGAATTGGTCTCTCCACGTCAGTCTCTCCTCGTCGCTCCTCACTTGTCTCTACGTTCTCGCCGACAGCGCCATCATCGTCTCCACAACGCATGACGACTACCCGCAGGGCGTCACTTTCGTCAGCTACGTGAATACCGTAGTCTGCCTCGCTGCCGTGGCTACGATCGCATTTTTGGTTTTCAAGCCGCGATCTGAGCTTCTCGTGCTGTTCTACATCTGTTGCCAGGTTATTTTGGGTCAAAGGGGCTTCCGATAGAGCGCTTTTAGGTCTACATGCTCGTGTTCATACTCTGCGCCACCGTATTGCTCATCATCGTCTCTGTGCAGCATCCTGTCGGTCAGATTCATTCTGAAGCTGAGCTGACCATTTCTGCCATTTCAGTGCCAGCTCTTCTCATATCAACGGCGATTCTCGTGGCAACAGCGCTCAGCCTAAGATGGTCCGGTCAATATTACACTTGGCTCCTCCTCAGAAAAGAGGCTCCCGGCAAGACTGTTGACAGTGAAAGCGTCTGATTACTGTAGGCAGGTAAATATTTATTGAACCTCAGGAGCGCGAATCAGCTTGATCTAGCGAATGTCAAATAACATAGGGTCTTCACTACGACATTGAATCTTCGCTAATTAACCAAAGGAAGAGAAAAATTGAAATTGAAAATTTCATACGTTCAACTTGTGAATTGAAGCGGAACGCGGGCTTTAGGCTCTATAGGCGCTGAAAAAAACGCCAACGCAGCCAGTGGCGCAGCTGTTTTGCTACAAAAACCGACATTGAAAGCTCGGCGATAGCAAAGGAGGGCACATAGCGATCGCTATGACACAGGATGATGATTTGGGTCTGTCCCTAAGATGAAAATTGAGTTTTCGATTGATCCCGTCAAGACCCTCAAACTCTGAAAATCAATCAATGTAAGTGAATTGTGGTGCTAGGTACGGTAACATAGAGTCACACTAAGCTCCTCTACTTCCGTGTAATCAATTGCCAGCCTCATTTCCAGTCAATTTCCATTTCCAAAAAGCGATTTTCCGTAACTCTGTTCTTCTCTTCTCCAGAACGATCCAATCGATCCGTTTCTACGCCTTCAGAACCGGCGCTGCGAGACCCACTACACTCAAAACATGGCCAAATTGAACTTGTAGGAGTGTTTGTTGTACTTGGGTACAAACGTTAAGTTAAGCTCAATGTCCTCCTCCGCTTCAAAGTGTGAAAATCACGAATGTGTCACTCATACCGTTTTCTCCGTTGTCCTAAGAACTCTGTGAAGAACTTTCCGGTAAGCGCAGCACGAACATTGGAAGAATATTAGCCATTGAGGCGTTCAACGAACAAAATATGGTCAGTATTGAGCTAGAAAAAAGGGGTGGGGGACCCTACATTTCCTAGAAAATCGCTGCTCTTAGCGCAATTTGTTTGCGTTCGGATATTAGCGGTACCCGAAGGTCTCGCTTCTTCCCCATACCTAACACGTGGATCTATCTAACAGCTTTATTCGGCGACCTACAACTATCACAGCCCTAACTACGAACATGAGGGGGAGAGGCGGATAAGGGCCGACAAGAGCCTGAGAGGCGGGATCAGAGAACGATCAGAGAGCGGGCACACGCGTGCGAGCACAGCTCGCCCTCGACACATTGTACGGTAGCACTTTGATCTTTTGTTGTAGAAAAGTTTAGGTTTCCAAATTTGAGGTTTCATATTCTCCGTCTGAGGACAAAACACTAGAAATGAACTGTGTCTTCGATGTGAAACGCAGGTCAAGACCGAATCTTCCACTTGACCTGGTGGATTTTGCGCTTGGTGCACTTCCCTTCAAACCTGCAGCGTCTGGGCCTAGCGACGCGACGAGGTACGAAATCTCGCCAGATGCGCGTAGTGAGATGAAGTTGATGGAGGATGTGCGATGCGACAGCATTGGGGTTTTAACGATTACACGCGACGCGCCCAAGTGTGATCGCATCGCTTTGAACACGAATTCTCTCTATTTGTGTGGAGCGGTGATGACCGGGCGAATCTACCGACAATGGACCAACTGGCCGCCGACTTCTGCGAGCGCGTGGCCGCTCTGTGGAAATGCTGCGCTAGCGAACACCAGAACCACGTTCATGATGTTATATGTCTACACGCACGCGTTCCAGACTGTGAATGGATCGTGAAATCAAAGAGGCAATGGATCTGGTTCCACATCGGTCACCGCAACGGCAAGTGGAGCTACAGCTTCACCAAACCCCATCGCACCGAAAGAGCGAAGAAATGGCTGAGCATAGACGAACTGAGGAAGCATCGCAACTTGAAGCACATCAGAATAGGAGATATACGTGTCGAGAAACCTGCGAGTGTTTCGATGCATTCCATGCATGCCCTGAGGTCTCAAGCGGAAATCAAGCGCCTCATGAACTTCGTCATCTTCCTCTCAAACGAACCGGACCTGAATTTGCACGCAATGAAAGCGAATGACTTTATTTCTCCCGAAGGCGCAATTCTACTGAATTCTCTTTCAAAGATGACCTTCTCAAGCTTCTGGGCATCGTGCGGCTTTTCAGTCTACAACGAAATTCTGGAGAATCAGTTTTCGCGACGGAAACCAACTACTATGGAAATACAAAGCCTTGGTCACAACAGCGAATTCTTCGTTGAGCACCTAGGAAATGGGAACATTAAGAGGTTCAGCGGCCCTTCAGACTTTCATTTTCAAGCTGAATTGATGGAGCGAATCATCAACCGATTTCTGGAGAACCCAGAAATTCATGTCTATTTTAAGGCCAAATTTGAGGAATCAACAAAGAAGATGTTAGAGAGGAAGCTGAAAGAAGGACGTTGCGAGAAGGTCGTCCGCACACCTGCTACGGAATATCGTTTCACAGCCACCAATCCGAAGCTGGAGAAGAATCGCTGCATGCGCATAAAATTCTCGACTTCCGGTTTTAGGATTTCGCTGAATTAGTTGTTAGCTACGATTCATTTGGTTACACGCGGGTTCAAACGATCCTCAGCATGGCTAACAATTTGGCTAAAAATAACAAAGAATAAATGTCTTGCAAGAATTTCCAAGATTCAAGTTTTTTGAGGTGTTAAAAGACAAAATTTTCTGGCTCTGAAATCTCCTGCTTGGTAGATGGCGAAAACAACCACCAGACTCGCTGTTCCAGGTACTCAACTGTTTTTAGGCCGTTTTTTTTAAATATGACAGAGAGATTGGCGCGAAGCCCCCGCCCAAATTCAGATTACCACGTTGATAGTAGACGGATTTTTGCCGGAAATTCCTATATTTTGGCTGGCTGGATTTATGTAAATTTTGGACATTTTGTCCGGACACGCCAAGTAGGAACGTCGTCTTGGCGCCGCCGACTTGGGGGGACAACTCGGAGCCCACAGAATTTGATACATGGATCTTTTTCCGAGATAAACTCGTCTACTAGGCTCCATGAAGATTAGTAAGCCAAGAACTAGACTCACGTTACGGTATGGTTAACCAAGAACGATGCTGAAGCTCAAGTTGCTACTCTTGGCGTCGCCAAGAAGTCCTGCTTCGTAGAAACGCTCCGTGCCTCTTTGAATACCTCTGAATTCTAACTACATTGATGCACAGAAGCATTTATTAGGGCGTTTGCAGCTCGACAAACCGAAACTGCCTCACAAAATCCACCAATCTCACTCCTTCTTGGGCGCACGTTTCTCATTGAGAACCGCAATGTGTTCGGTCATCCCCTCAAGGAACGAGTCCCTCGGCTCGCGGCCGTCAATGTCCACAATAGCGTACTCTTTGGCCAAATGCACGGCGGTGACGATGTGACCCGTTTTCTCCATGATTTTCTCGTCTGTCGCCATCGCCACAACGCATTTTCCCAAGAATTCCTGCGATTCGGCGTCGGTGAACATTGCTTTCAGCTGGAATGCGTTCGTTTAAGCTCCAGAATACCGTAATCGACCTTCTCCTCCTACCTCAGCACTCTGCTCACAAGCAACGTCCATCAATTCGGTGCGCACCGCTCCAGGCCAGATCGACACAGCGCACACGTTGTGCTTCAGCAGCTCGTGCGCCATGTCCGACGCCAAGCGATCGCACGCTGCGTTTCCGCTACCGTAGGCCGGGGTGAAGATGTAGCGAGCGCCGCCGATGGAGGAGAGAGTGACGATGAGGCCGCGAGTCCGTGGAACCATCAGGCGAGCGGCGTACACCGCGCAGGTGTAACTCCCGCTGAGGCTCACTTTGTTGACAGCGTCAAACACCGTAGGATCGCGCTCCCAGAACGATTTTCCATCGTCTTCCATCATTTTCTGCGGGCAAAATCAGAGTTTTTGACCATTTAGAAGACGACCTACCGTAGTAGCTGCAAAGGCGTTGTTGACGAGGATGTCCAGACGGCCGTTTTGCTCCTTTTCCACGCGTTCAAAGAGCTTCCGCACCTCTTCGGGGTCCGCGTGGTCGCAGAAGACGGCGATTCCCTTGCCGCCGCGCTCGGTCACCTCGCGCGCGGTCTCCTCGAGCGTCGGGAGATTCATCGTCTTCGAGATGCTCTCTTGCTTTGCGGCCGGTCGTCCGGTGACGTATACGGTAGCGCCGGCTTCGCCCAGTTGCAGCGCGATGCCTTTGCCGATGCCGCGAGAGGCGCCGGTGACGATGGCGATTTGGCCGGACAGCGGTTTCGACATTCTGGAATGGAGAGATGGGGAAATGAGAGAGAGGAGAACGTTGAATGGCGCGCGAGGACAAAAGAGCGCAGTATGATGAACCTAGAAGTTCAAGCGTAAACGCTCCAATCAGCAGACATTGCATCAGAATCAAGCGGGCAAACCAACTACGAGCGAGAGGAGTGAATATTCAGCACAGAGAATCGTTTTCTGCAGTTAAATATCGACATTTCACAGCACAAAAAGCGCAAAAACTCTGATCAGATGTTAACGACGTGGTCGTTGAGCGGCGGCTCTGAACAACAGCGCACCCAAAGCATCGAGCGAGAGCGAACTGAACGCGAAAATGTGTCATTTATGTGTGCAATCAGAGGCGGTTGTGCAGCGCGAGTTGGGCGGAGAAGACAAACAAACACAAAGAACGAGCGCTTTCGGTCGGAAGATCAATTTTTCCGACTCGATTTTGTGACCTTTCGAACTGCGATTGCTCGCCGCTCCACTGACGGAAGAGAGTGGTCTCTGTGCTGTTTGGTGAGTCGAACGCAATGGAGAGGGAAGCGAAGAGAAAATGGTCTTCCGCTGACGATGAGGGGCATCGACAGGCGCTATTATCAAACTCAAATCAACTTACTTTAGGAGAAAGTTCGCACATTCGACCGATCGAACGCGCGCACTCGTTTTTTAAGTTTGTAGCGAGGATTGTCACCTTGTTTCATGCCCACAATTGTCTCAAGATGATTCAGATGCAGATCCAAACGCTTAGCGCTGCAGATTTAGCCTTTTTACGTGTTTTTTTCGCTTTTTCGCTCCTTGCAACCTCGAATTAGTCTACAACGGCCATGGAAACACAGAACTCGAACGATAATCGGTAAAATCACAGTTTATCGGTTATCAGAGTGGCTGGGGTCGTTTTTCCTCTGTGAAGGTCTGTGATCTACAGTACCTCCAGATAGAGCGGAACGGCGGATTGTTGATCCCAGACGGGGCTCATCAATCCTCCGCTGTATAGAGCAGGAGCAACACGGTTGAGAGACCGGCAGCCGCGCTAATAGTTCGCGCCTGTTGGACCAAGAGGTCACAATACAGCAGAGCGGCGAGACCACACCGCCGCCGAGCCGCGACGCGCGCCGCAGCTCCGGGCCGCCCAAGCGATCCGGAGGCTATATAAGCCGGCAGCGCGTGAGCGCCAGGCCGGCCCGTGTACTCTGTATCCGTTAACCTCGTGAACTCCGCGCGGACCAACTCCGGTTGGCTTCCTCATTCTCGTGACCGACCACAATACGCAACACGCGCGTTCATCGCGAATCCCCCGCACTCCGACGCCTCGAGCGACGTCCGACAGTGCCACAGGCACTCCCGTTACTCCTCTTTCTCAGTCAAATGTCCGCAAAAAAAGTAGACCAAGTGCGAGGTTGCAAGGAGTTCTTACGTAAAAATATGGCCAAAAATGCATATTGTGAAGGTCTGTGATCTACTGTAACCGCCAGATGGAGCGGAATGGCGGATTGTTGATTCCGGAGGCCGGGGATCATCAATCCTCGCTTGTCAGAAGCTGCACGGTTTAGCGTTCAGCAGCCGCGCTCATGGCCCGTGCGCTTGTTGGACCAAGAGGAAGTCGAACTTTCGATCTCATGGGTGATGAGCAAACACTTTACTATTAACCTTCACTAGCACATCTTTATCCCATCAAAACATTCTCATCAATCTTGTTATGCGTTAACTCGTAAACTGACAATCGGAAACTTCGTTTGCAATCATCCGCCACCGAGTGTCGCCACCGATGTGAAAGCATTGATCACTCTCAAGCCTCCGATTGTAGGCTTTGAAATGATAACTGCCATCTTCCTCCTTCACACAACGACCTTCATGGAGCTTCCTCTCCAGCATCCGCTTTGTTGATTCCTCAAAATCGGACGACAAGAAGAAATGGACATAATTGTCTGGATTGTCGAGAAAGCCGTTGATGATTCGCTCCATCACCGCCGAGAGGAAAGAAAGGCTGTAAGGGCCATCGAACTTCTTGATGTTCCCGTTGACGAGATTCTCAATAAAGAACTCCTTATTTCCGGCAAAGTTGTTCAAAACAATGTCAGTTGGTTTTCTTCGCGAGAATTGATTCTCCAGAATTTCGTTGTAAACTGAAAAGCCGTACGATGCCCAGATTTGTGAGAAGGTCATCTTTGAAATAGAATTCAGAAGAATTACGCCTTCGGGTGAATCAAAGTCATTGGCTTTCATTGTGTACAAAAACAGGTGCGGCTCGTTTGAGAGGAAGACGACGAATTTCATGAGGCTTTCTATCTCCTCTAGAGACCGTAAGGAGTTGAACGAATTGTCATTGTCACGAACGAATTTCGCATTGTCCGTGACTTCAATCTTTTCTATTCTGATCTGCTTCCAGTTTGGATTCTTCTTCAGTTCGTCCATGCTCAGATATTCGTTCGCTTCATCGATGCGATCGGGATTGGTGAAGCGGTAGCTCCACTCGCCGTTCTCCTCGCCAATGACGAAATCAATCCGTTCCTTCTTCGATTTCATCGTCCACTCGCAGTCTGCAACGAGTGCGTCTAGACATCCCTCACGGTAACCGTCAGCGCCATTCTCGCAGCATTTCCACAAAGCGGCCACGCGCTCGCGAAAGTCGAAAGGAAGTTGGTCCATTGTCGGTTTGTAACTCACGTCGGTCATCACCTCCGCATTAATAGAGACAATTTGTGTTCAAGGCAATGCGATCACACGTTAGCATATCGTGAACGATTGGATAAACTGTCACTGTCTCTTTAAATACGCAAGCGGCATTCCTGTAGTCGAGCGACAAAAGTCTTTATTTAGAACTACATAGTCCAGCCGATCAAGCGCTGACGACTGACGTCACGGTCCTTGATTTCACCCCCAATTTCTCCTCATTTGACCACTTTGTACATCTTTATTCCACCACAACGTTCTCATAAATCTTGCTGTACGCCGGCGGCGCGTCCATCTCGTACGCTGGCGCTGGAGGCTCAATGAACACCGGATGAACTACAGTAGTGAGCATCGATGGCGCGTCCGCGTGCGTCATTCCGCGCTTCTTCTTCAGCATACGGTAGAAGGGAATGAAGAACGCCACCGCCACTGACGAGATGTTGAAGATCGGCACCGCCACCGCTAGGTAAATACCTAAAACAACTTGATTCATGAGAGTTTTTTGGTGTTTTTCTGGGCTTACCGTATTTGGGATGCTCCACTAGAGCTATTATGAGCAAAATGATGATGATAAACGAGATGATGAAGACGTAAAACTAAAATTTCGCGCTTGAAAACGGTTTTCAAGGTCGCGCACCTCATAGATGATGTAGAACAGCACGAAGAGATGACTTCGCTTCGCGTCAGAACCGAATTTCACCGCGAAAAAGACGAACAAATTGAGGATGAACCCGAGGAAGCAGATGCCAATGTTGATGTAGCCGATGATCGCGGGGAAAATCGGCGCATTCTCGGTGCTCATCGTGATGAGCACCGTGTTCAGGCAGTCGTAGAAGAGATAGCCAGTGCTGACCAGGGTCATCGTGGCGCACAGGTAGAGCATCCATTTCTGCAAGCCATTAAATAGCCTGGCGAATGGCTACGGTAGTGAACTGACCTTCTGATCGGTGTAGACGAAATTCTCTCCACAAAGTCGCATCACTCCACAAAGCGACAAATCGATGAAGATGGAATGATGCGGCGATCGATACCCATGGGAACGACGGAGAATCTGTTTGCTGTACAGATAAAGCGGGCAGCCGGTCGATCGCTATCAGCGCAGCGAGAGTTTGTTGATCACAAGGAGAGCTCGGCTTCTATTCCTGGAGCTGATAGCGCGGGCAATTCTCTGAAATCAGCTTTCGAAAGATGAGATGCACTTTTAGCGATGGAGAGCGCACCAGAAAGCTTGTTCGCGATGGCCATTTAACAACAAAAACGCGATTTTGTGACGACTCAGGGAGCTGTGACTCTCGGCTGCCCGAACAACAGAGAGTTTGAATATCAAACACTCCAACGTAATCTGTTTTTGTCTTTTTTTGGTTGCGAAACGATCAAACAGGGGAACAACTCGCTTGGATCAAACGTCGGTATCTGCAAGATTAATCTGCTAGACTAGATTAAACGGCATCTGCTAGATTAATATTCACATTGTCCTATTGTCACGTTTTTAATGGCTTAGATGACACAGATAATACAAAAACACGTTTTTGTGAAAAATCATGGTAAGCTGTTACAGTCCACTGCCAATCAACGATGAGTTTGAATTTTAATCACTAAAAGTTGATCTCTTTTTTTTGTTTTTGACAGTAAAAGATAGAAACGACGCGTCGGGTCAAAAGTCAGATAGGGACGAGGGCAAACGAGAAAATGAAGATTAGTGATGAGTACATTAATGATTCCATGACAATTACAAGATTCCATGACAATGAGCAATGGATTGTTGAAAGACGAATATTCCAAATAGGCACTTTGACCATTCTAACGCGATTATTTGCAATTTCAGCAAGCCAACACTATTAGAGTATGCAGTAAGAGAGATGTGGAAAACACATTTTCCAAAGCATTGGTGGTCGATAGTCGATCGCAGTTGACGTTTTGCGGATCAACAACGACGCAAATACCACTCAACAGTCATTGCGTCAACAGTCAAATTCAGAGGCTGTTTGGCATTCGATCAATTCACAAAACGCTCAAAATTAGCTTTAAAAAAGCACTCCAGATGGGAAAAACAAGGACAATAGTGTGACCAATGGCAGACATCAAACCATCAAAATGAGAGCAGAATTCACTAAGTTTAGGTTATAATTAGCGACAGACCATGAAGAGAGATGAGTCAACGATCACAATCGCTTTGCTTCAAGCAAACAGATTTACAAAACACAAATTCCTCTCCTCTCCGCTTCGCTTATCAACGCGCCGCCAAACGATGAATTTGCTCCGCTACAACACCGCGTTTCTCTGGAAAGTTCACATCAGGAATGGAAAAGTAGGTCGCGTTTCATGCGCTAATCCCTCCAGAAGCGATTGCAGCGCTGGCCAGCCTGGGTGACCTCGATCCTCTCGTGGATCGCCTGCATCGCCACCGCCGCAATCAACGTTTTCTTCATCGTCCGCAACGATCAACACGAGGCGCTCGTTGTGGCGCTCGTTTTTGTCAACGCGGCGCTAAGCTCCTTTGGGCTGATTCTCCACGTGCTCGTTTTTGTTGCCATCCATCTCGACGCAAAATGGTCACTCGGTGGACATGTTTTCATGGCTTTCATGATATACGATGTGGGTGCCTCTCGATCAGCCTTTTTGAGCCAAAAACGGACCTTTAGAGTATGATTATCTTTGTGACCTTCTTCACCACGATGCTGCCGCTCTTCAATTGGCGCCATTCGGCTGGATTGATCGGTTGGAAACGGATTTTTGCGCGAAAATAACTGAAAAATACCGTTTAGTCGCCTACATCACAATAGAGTCAATCTATCTGACCGCGGCCATCCTGGAGCTCTCTGTTTTCGTGCTCTACAGGAGGGTATACAAGCAACGCCGCGCAGAGCTACACCGTCAGGAGCGATGGAATCAAACGTTTGGAGCCGGCGACACGTGATCGGCTCGATTCAGCTCGGCTTTTGACTCAATCAATGCGGCCACCATCTGATGTTAACGTTATAGTTAATGTGTCGCTATTTGACTGAAAAATGGCATGAAAGTTCAGTGAGGCAAACGCGCCTCCACGTCCACTCCGCCCGTAAAATCGTTAAATTTCATTGATTATAGTCGATATTGGCTCGATTCAGCTCTGCATTTGGCTCAATGAAGGCGCTTCAGCGTTGGCCGCCATCTGATGTTAAAGTTATAGTTAATGTGTCGCTATTTGACTGAAAACTGGCAACAAATCGATTTCAGTGAGGCCACGCCGCCCTCAAAATCATAAATTTCCATTAATTATCGGCCATTCAGCCACAATTCTGTGTTTTCATGGCCATTCAAGACCAATTCGAGGTCGCGAAGAAAGCCAAATATAGCCAGACTTGGCTATCCACACCTCTGCAAGATCATAATGTTCTAGATGCGACGTGGTGACGAGACGGAATCATTTGGGTTTTGGGATAAGCTGTCATACCTGACTTCCCAGGCCACAGGGAACAAATCTGGCTTCACCAAAAATTGACTCCAAAAACCTACACCTACACGAGAAGTTTGCAAACCATCCGAGATCCAATCTCACTGTAAGCCAAAAAAACTGGGTTATAAAACTAACAAGCTGTAAGTTCTGCCTGAGCCAAACCCAGCGTCAAGCCTGGTCCATTGCAGGTCTCCTGAGTTATCTAACTTGTTTACCCTTCGCATGTTCTCACGTATTTGATTATATTACGGGATTTTGTGCCTATCGGCAATGTGGAACTACAATACACACCATCCGTCATCGACTCGTCAACGCGACCAATTTTGTCAAATTGTAGCCAACTTCCAAGGTCGACCTGAACCCAACCTACTTGGGCGTCTCTAATCCCTCATTTACTACAATCCATTGTTTGTCCTTCGAATTGGTTTTCTCCACTGCGTTGGGCGAACAATGTGCGCTCGATGAATCGCGTCCATCCGCTTTGTCTTTGTCGCTGATAAGCGCTTCTCGCTGCGCTCGCTCGTCTTCAGTTTCACTCTCCAACCCACCGCCAATCGATCCCCACGATGACGCGGTCATATGTGCAGCCTTTTAAGGTAATTTGCACTGCACTGAAGCCCTGAAACCTTGATTTTTGTCCAGAAATATGGACCCTGGATAGTGACGTCCATCTGCACGGCACTCGCCGTTGTCTCCATCGTCCTCGCGAGCGTTTTCGTCCAGAAACTCTACGTGCCATCGTACATCGCGACGCTCGAGAACTTCAGCATCAACGTGATCGAGTGCCGGATTACCGTACTCATCTACATTTGCTTTCTGTTCATGGAATTCCTTCTCTGTTTGTTCAATTTCCTCGCGATCCACTGGAATCGACAACGCGCGAATATCACCTATTTTGTGGTCTTCTTCTGCTGTCCCCAGGTACTGTAGGCGTAAATTCCTTTCGAAATTTGATCATTTTACAGCTCGTCGCAATCCTTGGCTACAGTTTCCTCGGAGTTATGGCCTTCATGTGTTTGCATCCGGTCAACGGTAAGCGAATTTGCGTTAAAAATTGAGTTTTTGACAAATTGAAGTCAGTTTTGTTGAGTTTTTAAGGCGAAGCAACAGAATAGCGTCAAGTCCAGTCTGTCTGTAATTGACATCGCGAACCAAATACTTCCGCATGTCTAGACAAAACAGATTTTTCCAAAATCAGACAAAATTGTTTATTGTCGCACCGGACGCCAATTCCCGTCTTCGATAAACGAAAATAAATAAAAGAGTGACGAGCGTCGCCACCTCAGGACCCAAATATTTTGCCTGAGACGGCAATATGTACTGTGGAAATTGGCTGGTTTTCGGTCTTTATGCTTTTCTTTCTTTTATCATACATTTTTGGCAAAATCGAGCCTAGTAGAAGTCTTCCCCAGCTCAATGCCGTTTGTTTGAGCCATCGCTCAGCTAAATCTGTCACTGCAGTCATGTTGGATTCTATGAGTTTTCAATGATATTTTGTCAGTTCCGTTGATTTTCTAAGTCAAAACAACTGCGCTACCGCGCTACCAGCCTACCAAGTCAGTTGTCTAGAATCGACAACCAAATGCATGTCTAGACATGACAGTTTTTCCAACACCAGACAAAAATCTTTTTTGTTTCAGAATTTAACGTTCAATTAATCAAATAAAATCAGAAAATCTTGAAATTTTGATTTTGCGCCTACAGGACATTTTATTTGCATTCAAGACGGCCATTTGAGCTTTTTGCACAAAGAATTTTGATCTCAACATTCTCCAATTACAGAAGGCATAGTCACCGCCATCTTCACCATCGCCGCAATCTGGCTCCCGGCGCGATTCTTCGCAATCATCTTCTTTGTCAAGTACTACTACATCGCAAAAGCCGAAATCGAAAAAGTCGAAACCGTCGAGAAGATGGACACGAACCCTGTGCAGCGCTACCGTATCCGCACTCTCTCCGGCAGGATCATCACCGTTGTGTCGCGTGATCAGATCTACGTAGAGTAAAGAAAGTTCTCTGTGCTTTGAGCGACCAATGAGTTCTGTCGCCTCTAATCGCCGCTTAAATTCTGCACAAAACTATGATTTGCCGGTTTATTCGAGGTTTAGATGTGCTATAAGCTCTTCTGTCGTCAGCGTGCCGCGTGCAGAAGATACGGTATGAGTGACACAATCGCGATTTTCACACAAATGTCGTAGTGAAGACGCTCGGTTATTTGACATTCGCTAGATCAACCTGATTCGCGCTCCTGGCGTTCAATAAATATTCACCTCCACAGCCTACAGTAATCAGACGCTTTCACTGTCGACAATCTTGCCGGGAGCCTCTCTTCTGAGGAGGAGCCAAGTGTAATATTGACCGGACCATCTTAGGCTGAGCGCCGTTGCCGCTAGAATCGCCGTTGATATGAGAAGAGCTGGCACTGAAATGACAGAAACGGTCAAGTTCAACTTCAGAATGAATCTCACCGACAGGATGCTGCACAGAGACGATGATGAGCAATACGGTGGCGCAGAGTATGAACACGAGCATGTAGACCTAAAAGCGCTCTATCGGAAGCCCCTTTGACCCAAAATAACCTGGCAACAGATGTAGAACAGCACGAGAAGTTCAGATCGCGGCTTAAAAACCAAAAATGCGATCGTAGCCAAGCCAGCGAAGCAGACTACGGTATTCATATAGCTGACGAAAGTGACGCCCTGCGGGTAGTCGTCATGCGTTGTGGAGACGATGATGGCGCTGTCGGCGAGAACGTAGAGACAAGTGAGGAGCGACGAGGAGAGACTGATGTGGAGAGACCAATTCGCATTCCTGAGGCGTTGAAATGCGGTTTGCAGGCAGTCAAAGAAGGGAAAGATTGATCTTTTGAGCTGCGCCATTGGTCAGTCGGAGTGGTCAGCGAGGGAGCGACATGGGAGTGTGCGGATAGGACATGTCGGCGGCGGAGTGTTTGCGCCGGAGATTAGCGAGCGCAGAGGAGTGAACGCCGCAAGGACGTTGCGGTAAACCCTCGAAGGTGCATTTTAAGGAAAGTACATTTATCGCTGAGAATCGATTGCATTCCACGTGTAACTAGAACTAACAAATCGAAATATTAATCCCGGAATCCGAGCAGTGAGTTATGCACATGCACGGATTCTTCTCCAGATTCGGATTGTTGACTGTGAAACGATATTCCGTGGAATCCTTTAAGGCGTGGACGACCTTCTCGCAACGTCCTTCTTTTAGCTGCCTCTCTAACATCCCCTTTGTTGCCTCCTCAAATTCGGCCTGAATATGGAATTTGTTTTTGTCATAAATTTCTGGATTTTCCAGAAATCGGTTGATGATTCTCTCCATCACTTCAGCGGGGAAACGAAAGTCTAAAGGGCTAGAGAAATTCTTGATATTCCCGTTTCCCACGTGTTCAACGAAGAACTCGCTATTGGGAAGGATGATTCCCCAGCAGCAAATTCCAGTCGGTTTCCGTCGCGAGAACTGATTTTCCAAAATTTGGTTGTAGACTGGAAAGCTGTACGATGCCCAGATGCTTGAGAAGGTCATCTTTGAGAGAGAATTCAGTAGAATTGCGCCTTCGGGGGAATCAAAGACCTTCACGTTCGAAATGTCTAGTTGCAATCGCGGTTCGTTTGAGAGGAAGATGACGAATTTCATGAGGCGTTCCATCTCCTCTAGAGTCCGTAAGGGATAATGCATCGTAGCTTCTCTGACGTCTATCCCTCCGATTCTGACGTGTGTCAGGTTCGGATTCTTCTTCAGTTCGTCCATGCTCAACGATTTCTTCGCTCCTCTGGTGCGATCGGGATTGGTGAAGCGGTAGCTCCACTCGCCGTTCTCCTCGCCAATGACGAAATAAATCCGCCGATTCTTCGATTTCATCGTCCACTCGCAGTCTGGAACGCGCGTGTCTAGACATTCCTCTACGTGGAATGAGTAGCCGCTCTCGCAGCATCTCCACAGCGCGGCCACGCGCTCGCGGAAGTCGAAAGAAAGTTTATCCATTGTCGGTCGGTCGGTCGGTTCGTCGTCGGCGGATAATCTCGATAACTCAGGACCTAAATAGAAAGAAAAGCGACGCAATCGCCTGTTCGCGCATCGCTTATCGCCAAGAATCGAATTGCTGTTTGATCGATAGCTGCCCACTGGCGTCACAATCTCAATTTTTCGGAAAGTTGAGTTCACTTCATTTATTCGCTGATGTGAGTTTAGTCGGCGAGACAAACAAGCAATTGAAAATTACAATATTGTCATGCAAAACTGAGCGTTGAATTCGATACAAAGGCGTCGATTCTGCCCAAGCAGCTTCGCACTATTAGCGCTGAACCGATAACTTCTGTCTATGTACTTGCACTGTCCTTCTTCCAACTTCCTCGCCAGAAACTCGTTTGTCAGTTCCTCAAACTTGGTCTCAATACAGAACTCGCTTCTTTCGTAATTTTCCGGATTTTGCGCATATTGCTACGGCTCGTGTAAATAGATAAATCCGAGCTGATAGCGATGCGATCAGACTGATTTCATTCTTAATTACAGCAATACATGTGGAGGTCAATTTCAGTCACTCATATTGTGACATGTGCACGTCTGGATACTGGACCGAAATCAAGAATGGTCACTGATGATTACAAGAACTCCTGCAAACGAAAAGCTTACCATAGAAGGGTGGGATGCGCTCAGCAAGGGGTGGGTATAAACTTGCAGAAACGCAGAAAATTCAGAGAGAAAAAACAGCATTTGACAGGCCCGGGCCCCGGTTTATACCGGCCCCTCAGCAAGCCCCTAATGATGTGTTCAAAAAGATCAAATCGGCTCTTTGTAGACGCAAAACCAAAGTTGTTTCACACATGACCTGGTAAAAAGGTCAACTTGGCGCAAAAGTGTTTAAAAAGCACCTAAAGAAGAAACTGGGCGGCCAAACGTCCACCCATGATCGATACGTATAGCCCAAACTCTTCAATCTTCGACAATTTGTTCTCAATCGCGTGGATAGATTAACAATTTATGTTTATTTCACCAGCATGCGCACACTCAATGACCCAGTGTATTTGATGAAAATGCAGCGATCCTTCCCACGCTCTGCCGCGTCGCAGGCCTTGAAACAATAGCTGTTGTCATACCACGTGCACCGTCCTTCTTTCAGCGACCTGATCAGGAACATCTTCGTTGCCGCGTCAAAACTAGCGAAAATGCAGAATTTGTCGTTGTGATAAATTTGGGGATTTTCCAAAACTCGCTGAATGATTTCTTGCATCACTTTGGGAGGAAAATGGAATTTGCTAATAGTGATGAATCTCCGGATGCTGCCGTTCCCGAGGTGCTCAACGAAGAACTCTTCATTTCCGTTTGGGGAACCCAATATGAATTGAGTTGGTTTCCTTCGCGAAAACTGGTTTTCAAAAAGTCGCTCGATGACTTCAGAGAATACCGAAGTTTTAATCTCTGAAAACGACATCTTTGAGAGACTTTCCAGTAGAGCTCTGCCTTCTGGGGAGTTGAACCTGTGAACGATAGAGCGATCGAGATGAAGACTGGGTTCGTTCGAGAGGAATGCCACGATTTGCACTACCTTTCTCAGGTTCTGCAGCTTGATCGAGTTGTGGGACCACAAGAACGAACCCGAAGACTCTCTATCCATAACTTCAATCTTTCGGATTGCGACGTGTTTCAAGTTGCGATGCTTCATCAGCTCCTCCGTGCTCAGCGCTTCCTTCACTCCCTCGATGCGATCCGGATAGCTGAAGCAGAACTTCCACTTGCCCCTGTCGTGACCGATGTGGAAGTCGATCCGCTCTTTCCTTGATTTCATCGTCCACGCGCAATCTGGAACCTTTTGGTCAACGCATTCTTCCCATCGGTGTTTGTCGTTGTAGTCCCTCTCGCAGCATTTCCACAGCGCGGCGACTTGCTGGCGGAAATCGAAGGGAACTTGGTCCATCTGATGAGCTTCAGTGGTTGGTGCCTCAGGTTGATAGCGCGCTCCACTTAAACAGGGGATAATTCAATTGAAAGCAATGTATCCACGACAAATTCGCATTGCTTTCGTTCATCTCGCTCTTCGCGTTTGTCACTGTTTGCCTTGGCGTTAAAATTGTAAGTCAAATTCTCGTTTTACAGTTGTGGTCGCCGGATCATTGGCTACTCGCGCTAATTTCGCGCAAACATCTTTCCCGTGTAGAGCGAGATGAACGAGAGCATTGCGAATTTGGTCTGGATTGCTTTCAATTGAATTGTCGCTGAGCACGGAGGAGCTGATGAAGCATCGCAACTTGAAACACGTCGCAATCCGAAGATTGAAGTTAGATTGAAGAAAGAGAGTCTTCGGAAGTTCGTTCTTGTGGTCTCACGATTCGTTCCAGGTGCAGAACCTGAGAAAGGTCATGCAAATCGTGGCATTCCTCTCGAGAAAACCCTATCTTGACCTCGATGATCGGTCCATCGTTTACAAGTTAAACTCCCCAATTCCTTAAAAAGTCTTTTATCTCCGAACAAATTCGTTTTATTATCAAAATTCAGTTTTTTAGAACAGTTTTCCTCTGCCTCTCAGACCGCAGGGGTCGATTTCTGGCATAATCGATATCGGTTTAAAGCATCGTTGTACGCATTGTTCATCCGGTCAACGGCCATCTCGAACTCCAACTTCAGCTCCTCGACTTTCTTCTCGCGCACCGGCTTCCGGTTTGCAATTTCGCGCTCGATGCAGTTTTGGAACAACGCGACGCACTCTGGGCAGAGCTGGTCAATCTCGAAACGCGCTCGAAAAGCCTTAAATTTGTCGCTCAGGACCATCAGCTGTGACCTTTCGCGGAAGACCGCCAGCTTTGCGATGATTTCTTCATCGGTCTGCGGCGGTGTTTCGGTCTAAATTTTCTGATTTTCAAACGATTTCCCGCGCTTCCGCTCACCTCTTTCTTCAACTTTTGCTCGTGCTTCAAAGTCAGCTGCCTCATACGCGTCCAGCGTTTCATATCTAGACGATTTTTCATGTTTTCGGTGTTTTTGAGAAGCTGAAATCACAGGTTTGTAGCGGGATGAACGAGAGAGAGGATCACTCACTGCTGTTGGTGGCAACTCGACTTCGTTGATAGCGCTGCTACTGTCGACAACTTCAATTTCGAGGGATTCGTTCGATGTGCTCGGCATCAATTCAGGATAAAATACGACCATAAATCGATTGATTAGAATGATCGCAAGAAGGATAGCGTGAACGCCCAACATGAGTGTATCTCCAGTTTTCTAGCCAGCCGAGAAGTCGTTGTTGAGACCTTGGCGTTTGTTTTGGAAGAAGCCGCTTTGGTGTCCACATCAGCGCTCGGCTACGGCTTCGGCTCCGCGTCAGCTCCATCAGCAACCAAGGGTTCCACTTTGTCAGCTGGGTTTCCACCCTCGAAGGTGTTGTTGTCGTCATAATCTTCGGAATCTGAGGAGGACGAATCACTGCTGTGCAGGCTGAACACGTCAGATCTCTCGTTGTCAGGGATCGTCGCATCGCCAGGCTCTGAGTCGTCATTGCCGAATGCAAGCAAATCGCTCATCTCGCAGTTGAGGACCTGCAAACGCGGAATTAATTAGAGAGGAGACGAACGAATGGAGAATAAAGAATCAAATTGATTTTTCAAATTTTCCACTTTTTCCAATTCTGCCACTCACACGTTGCAATTCTCACTGCGTTCCCGCTCACACTACGGCGTCGCATTAGCGCGCGCGTTCGGATCATTCGGATCGTTCGGATCGTTGAGTTTTGTTTGAAAGGAAGGAAGTTCATGATTCGTTACAAAAGGTTGCTGCGGTTGACGAACGCAAATTTTTTGCTTACAATTAGTGTACAGTTCTAGGGTAAAGGGCGAGTCGCCAAGCGCCAAAGCAATGCGCCGTTTTCACCTTACAATTGTAAACAACCTATACAGAGAGCGACAGCCGACTGCCGTTGCACTCTGAGGGCGCGTGATCGGCGTCGATAGCGCGCGCGCGCTCCTCACCCTCACAATCACCAGACGGCGGTCGACTAACCGCAACGCAGCGCGACTGTTGACCTTTTCGGACAATCTGAATCGATTTTTGAGGGAAAAAATGTTGAGAAGCAGCTTTGTGGTTGTTTCGAGCGCTGGTTTTGGTCTCCTTTGCAGCTGAAACCATCAAATAGTGTGAACAGTGTGTTTACGTGTTGTTTCCGCGCAGCGGACGACTGTGCTGGGCGCCTACTCACCGCTTGCCGTTAACAACATTGCAATTGTTCCGATTGCATCGTTTTCAGCTCTAGAAACTGCCTCTTTGTGACCGTTCCATCAGCGCATGCACCGCGCGAGTCACACCGGTGCGTTGGGACAATCGCGTGCACGTCTGTCGGCACAGCGCATAGCACTTGTCGGCTTAATTATTCAACTCTGAGGTAACCAAAAGCGGCTCGTTAAGCTGGTTAAGCTGGTTTCACGGCTCGTACATCCTCGCAAATCAGCTTCTTTCATTGAGATGGTGATTAAGCAGCGAATATTCACGCTTCTATTCATCTAACGACTGCGAAATGCGCGAATTCTCACACATCAAAACCAATGTTTTGAGATTTGCTGAATTTATTCGAGATTTCTATTTTTATAGCAGTCTGGCACCGCTATCCAGCCGGACCACGTCATGCCTGATGCGGATGAACTCGAGCGCCGCTATCCCCTGTCGGCGTACAGCGCGGGAGCGATCACTAAAGTTGAACTTTGCAACTTTCTGTTCGTTCAAATCCTCTTTTTTGTTTGATTATTCGCCGGTTTTAGGACCTACGACCACGCGTCCTACCTTCCCTGTCCCAATCTGAACGTCATCATCGGCTCCAATGGAACTGGTAGGTGCTGCAGGCTGGAATTTACTCAAGAATGCGATTTTAGGCAAAAGCTCCGTTCTGTGTGGGATTTGCTTGGCGGTGGGAGGAACGCCGAGTCTCCTGGGACGATCTTCGCGCATGGCCGACTACATCAAGCACGGAAAAGCCGAGGGATGGGTGGAGGTCACACTGTAAGTCATTTTCCGTCCATTCGCACTGATCAAAGCGCTTTGCAGAAAGGACGACAGCGAATTTGGCGTCAAAAAGTTTAAAATCGTATTGAAGAAAGCACGAGATGGCCAGCGCGGTGATTGCGCCAGTGAGCACCTGATTGATGGCGAGAAAGTGAGCCACAAAGCGGTCAACAACGCGATTGACGCGTTCAATATCCAAGTTGGTCATGCTTTTAAGAATTTGAGCCTAAATTCACGGATTTCAGATCGGAAATCCGTGCACTTTCCTCGCACAGGACAAGGTGAAGAGCTTCTCGGAGCAGAACGCCCAAGAGCTGCTGGAGAACACACAGCGAGCGTTGGGCGAGGGACTCTTCGAGCGCTACACGGCGCTCGTGGCGGAGAGCAAAGAGGGAAAAGAGGTGGAGAAGCGGAAGAAGGCGCTGGAAATCGCGTTTGTTCGAATCTCCAAGACGCTTTTAGAGTAGCTTGATTTGCTTGCAGATTCGAGCGAGTGACAAAGATGATCGGTGAATTGGAGCCTCGTGTTCAGGCCTATCATGCCCGCAGAGACGCGAACAAACACATTGACAAGCTGAAGGAGTGCGTCGCGTATTTGGTACGTTACAACGGGATTAGCGTTGGATGAATTCAAATTTCACGATTTACTCAAGATTATCTAACTGTATTAGCATAACTTTAGGCAGACGCTGATTTCGACTGACAACGCGTAAAATTAATTGATTTTGACCTTAGATAACCAGGCCCCGGTTTATACCCACACCCCGTTACTACAACGAGCTATTCGCTAAACGGAAAGATTGGCGTTTCCAGCAACAAAAAATCGAGATTATGAACTTAGGCTTGCTGTATTGACATTGAGAATCCGGGCTGTCCGGGCAGTCATTTTCAAAATCTAGAAAATTATCTGGATTTTTTAAAGTCTGGTAGCTTTGCTAACCGATACTCGTAGAGGAAAGGTGGCCATAGTTCGCTGCAAAATTCCCTGAGCTTTGGAATGAACCTAGCAGCGCGATGATAATGGGGCCAGAAACATCAAAACGGGATTGAGATAGTTGGCATGTTGCTCAATGTCTGCACCTTCCCATTGAGTATTTCCACCTCTGATACTGTTGGAAACAGTCTAAAATCCATTCACATCGTTCAATTCCAGGAAGCGGAGGCCGCATTCGAAAAATACAAATCGGAGGCGCCGCTGAAGAAGCGAAAGGAAACGTCGTTGCGGAAGAAATGCGCTCAAATCGAGCGGATTCGTGCGGAACTCGAAAAACACGAGGAGAAGGTGCAGCAATGTGGCGAGGAGCATCAGAAGGAAGTGGAGAAGATGCGCGCAATCGAGGACCAAATCGACGACCTCTCGCGCGGTCGCAATCTCGACGAGGAGGTGAGGCTGCAGGCAGCTAATGCACCTAATTGCAATCGCACAGATCGCCGAAAACCAGCGCCACTTTGACGCGGTGAAGGCGCGCTTCGACGAGTGGGAGGCGGAGAGGCGGAAGCTGGAGGACTTGGTGGCGAGTTTCCGTCGCAACTACGCGGAAGCGCGCGAGCAGAACGTTCTGGTCGACATGTCGGAGGAGAGCGAAGCGGTGGCGAAGGAAGGCGACGAGGTTCGCCGTCTGAAACAGGAGCGGCGCGAGAGGGAGGCGAAGATCAGGAGGAAGGATTTCGGTGCGTTCTCTTCAATTAGCGACTTTGGGAGCGGGAAAGGTGGGAGACATCGACGTGGGTGGTCGCGTTGAATCCCAGACGACAATGCGATGATCCAAAATAGCATGAAAAGCTTAGAAAGCAGAATTTTGCTTACCTCCATAGATGCCAATTCGATGTCTGACTTGGACCACCCACGACGACGACTCCCGCAACGCTTTCCTTGTAAGGATCTCCTCTCAACGTCCAAATTTTGCAGAATTGAACCAACAGAAGGACGCGATCGTGCGCGTCTGCCGCAACAAACGCGCTCACATGCCGAACCTCCGCGGCCTGCGGCATCTCGACCACAATCGCGCCTGGGAATACTACCAGGCGAACCGCTCCAAATTCCGCTTTCCGATCCACATTCCCTACGTGGAAATCGTTCTGAAAGACCGCAACGCGCCACGCTACCTCTGCAACACGATCAGCATTCGCGACATGGCGATTTTCATCTTTGGATGCTTCGAAGACGAGCGCCTGATGCATCAGCAGGGATTCCGCATCAACTCGACCGTCATGGAGGAGCGCCACGTGCGGCAGTACAGCGAGCGGCCGCCGCAGCTCTCCGACCGTATGAAGCAGATGGGATTTGGGAAGTTGCTCTACGAGATGATCGAAGCGCCGCGAGAGGTGCTCGCGTTCTTGATTGCGAACAATCGAGTGAGTGTGGATGGATGGTTACTGTAGTACTGTTGGATGTCGAGTGTTTCAGATTGACAAAGTTCCCATTGGAAACAGACAAGTCAGCAAGCATATCGAAGAGATCGCATCGCGGATTGGCGAGAATTTCGGTTTGATCTACACGCCAGAGTTTCGGGTAAGTCAGAACGAGAACGAGAATTGAGTGAAATTGAATGGGAATCAGTCAGATTTATGAGGGATTTTTCTGGAAATTTAGACCGTGAAATTGAGAAAATAGCTCTAGCAAAACATTTTTTAAAAATTCATTCTGTGGTCTATTTCTCGCCAACTTGTGTGCACGGATACGGCAACCTTAGGCTGCTCGTTGCAAGACTGAAAATGATCGGAGAGGCCTCGTGCGAATTGGCTGATCTAGGCATTTTCGTGCGATTCTGGCAACCTCGAACAGTCCCTATGAAGTCGTCAATTTAAGCCTCAACAACTCGAGCAAACTCGTGTTTTGCGTTTGCGCACCAAAAAAATGACTTTTATCGTGATTATGCGATGCTCGGGGCTGGAATTTTTGAGACTCTCTAGGGACAATTCGAGGTCGACGAACACGATCGAATTGTCAGAATCGCATGAAATTGCCTAAATTACCCTATTTACCCGATTCCTCTCTGATGAGCTGAGGTCAGTTTGCTGTGTCCCACCG
This sequence comes from Steinernema feltiae, assembly GCA_007213375.1. NCBI lineage: Eukaryota > Metazoa > Nematoda > Chromadorea > Rhabditida > Steinernematidae > Steinernema > Steinernema feltiae. Next base: position 102,226 of record MQUG01000162.1, read on the forward strand.
TATTTTTTGCGAGATTGTAGCCTACAGATTAAATTGACATCTACAAAACGTCTTTAGCTTGAAAAGACGCCAGACTGTACTTTAAAATTGTGAAAAACAAAAGTCGTTTTGTCCGTTGAATTCAGTTGTCGTAGTGTGCCAAAATGGCGGTGAAGGAGTGTTTTTTGGTGTTTCGACGACGTACATTTTGACGGATTTTCGATAACTGCGCTAATCGGCAACTCAAAAATCAACTAAAATCGCTCCCCTTCAGTGCAACGTGAAATACTCGCCCATCACTGGCGACCCGATCGTCCGACTCGAAGACCTCAGAGACGAAGAGAGCAACTACTTCACCGACGATCACTTTCACTCGTTCGACTACTCGGCCGAGCTTCGCAAGCTCCAGTTGGCCAGAGTAAAGGTAGATCTTCGGCATTGCGGTCGATTTAACCAATTTGAGCGAATTTTCAGTTTCAAAGCGACTATCAAGATTTCGATCAACGCGAGCGCGACTACATGACACGATACAACGCGTTCATGAACGCGCAGCAGGAGGAACAACGAAAAAAGTATCGAATCACAAATTTGCGGAATCAGCTACAAAGAGAGGAGGCGAAACTCGAATTCCACGGCGATCAGCTGCGTCCGGAGCTCGAGGCCGCGCAGAGCGAGTTGGAGAAGAAGAATCGGCGATCGAAAGAGCGCGCGATTGCGAGAACAGAGAAGATCATTTCGGCTCTTGTGAGTGCCTCCTTCTTTCAAGAGTCGGCGATTACGGTAATTGAGACGTTTTAGGAGGCGTTGCAGGAGCAGTTGACCGCGCTAGGCGAGATCTGCTTGCATTCAAAGGAAATCGAAGACGCGATCGACGAGTGTCAGCAGGAGGAAGCAACTTTGCAGTCGGAAATTGAGGTTTTGCAGGTGAGAACTTCCAGGATGTTTTTCTGGCCTATCACAACGCCTTAAACTCATCTGTGCTATTCCTAGTCTTCTTATCGGCTAACCTTGGTTTTACTTACCCTTGCCTGAGCTTTGTTTTAGCGTTTGCAAGTAGCAATTATACCCTAAACTCGTATCCCTCAACCTCTCCTGAACCGATCATGTAGTAGAGCCATCTTATTAATGTTTTTAGCTTATTTCAGTCGTTCCTATCACTGTCGGGCCACCTTATTCACTGTCCTTTAACTGCGTTAGAGTAGCAGAGCCATCCTATTCAGATCTTTAGCTTATTTGATCATTGTCCAAGTTTATGACCATTTTTGAACTACGCTAAACCTCCACTAATCTGAACTTTCCTTGACCTCTTGATTGCAGGATGAAGTGAACGCTTTGAATCGCGATTTTGGTGAATCCGAAATCGATCTCCAACGCTGCAACGAGCGATTCTCGGCGATCTGCCATCTTCCCTCCGTTGATCCTTTGAAACTGAACAAAATCCAAAAGAAGAAACTCAAGGAATTCAAGCAGGTGAGTTGAAAACCCTCAAGCGACGCTATTCGATGCGTTTAGGCGTTTGAAAACGAGAACATTGAGCGCGACGCGGAGGCTCTTGAAAGGAAAATCGACCAGGAAATCGCGCGAATGAACGCCGGCGCAGTGTTCGGCACAGAGGCGGACGTTCAGCGCCACAGCGCCGCTTTGCAGGAGAAGGAGCACGTGGTGGAGGAGTTGGCGAAAGAGAGGCAACTGGTGGAGCGGAATGTCGCTGAAATGGCGGCGAAACTCGACGGATGGCGCGATCCGGTCACCGCGTTGGTTGAGAAAATCAGCGCCAATTTTTCAAAATTCTTCACGCAATTGGGTTGCATCGGAGAGGTGCAACTGAGTGTTCCAGAAAATGAGGTTAGTCTGGTTTTTTGTGTCTATTTTCTGCTTTATTGGCTGTCTGTGATGCCACGGCATTTCAGGCCTGTGGAAAATTGGCAAATTGACGGTTTTGTGTCGGAATTCGACCAAAGCAAGTCAAATGCTCTCCGCGGCTCTCAATTACATTTTTACCTTTGATTCGTGGATCGCGGACAGAGACCGTATGGTAAAAGTGCTCAAGCAGCGGCTGATTTGGCGCCCGATGAGGGGACAGCACCGTTTTTAGCATTTTTGCGATCAGCTTATGCCTAAGTGAATCAGAGGGCACAAAGAATTCAAGCGCTCCAGGAAAAAGCTTCAAAAATCGCTCTCTTGTTGGCCAGGCGCCCCAATTTTGTGTTTTTTGGCAATTTTATAGCAAAGAAAACATCAAAACGTGTTACAAATTCTTGGAATTCGAAAATCTTTGATTACTCGCCTCGTTTTCAGTACGACATGGAGGAGTACGGTATCGACATCTACGTAAAGTTCCGCGAGGGCGCCTCGCTGCGCCGACTGGACGACAAATCGCAGAGCGGCGGTGAACGCAGCGTGAGCACGATGCTCTACATGCTCGCGCTGCAGGAACTCTGTCCCGTTCCCTTCCGCTGCGTCGACGAAATCAATCAAGGTGCGATTCGTTGATTGCCCCTCTCTCTCACTCTCTAAAACTCACGTTTTCCACAGGAATGGACCCCGAGAACGAGCGGAAAGTCTTTGAGATGATGCTCGACATTCTGGCGTTCGAGGGCAGCCTGGCGAAGACGCAATACTTCCTGCTCACTCCGAAGCTGCTGCGCGGATTACGGTACAACGAGAAAGTGCGTGTGGGAGTGATCTTCAACTCGGTGACCGCAATTCCTGATAAGGTAGAGTTTGAAGATAGCGCGAGCGCTCTGTAATTTGAGAACGTGCGTTTCAGGCGTACAAATCGAGCATGCGAGCGATGCTGGCGGACTCTGACGATAGCGAGGATGAGGGATTCGATTAGGATTAGATTATTGTTACGAAAAAGCATAAAAGATCGTTTCTAGAGAAACTCTGTGATTGTAATAGCATTACAGATAGACCGACAAACCAGAATGCACATCGTTGAAAGCAACAGTTGTTTATAGTCAAAATCAGATCGATCCACCGTTAAAGTTCGCACGTTCGGACTCGCGCGCCTTCTCCTAAACCGAGAGCAGGCAGCGCCCTCCATTTTCATCAATGCCGACTCGGTTCCGCATCCAATATAGGGCTAAATTTAGCAAAAAATCATAATTGATATCTTTGGAAGTTACGAAATTTGGTAATCTCATCACAAGCTGCAAACCGCTTCAAACCTCGGTGTATCGAGTCGCTCTATTGTAAATCGCGATTGCGAAGAACTCTCAAAGCATCAGAAGAGACAAGAAATGATGGTTTTGATTGAATAAGAACAACTGGCAGCCGGTGGGAGTGCAATCCGCTGCGAGACCCACCTCTTTACGCCTTACCTCAAATTGGTCACCGCTTAGAATTCTGAAGAATTCTGAAGAATTCGTCGCCTTAGCCTAAATCGGCCACCGACTTCGGCGAACATACGTTAAAGTTCCGTTACTTTGTGTTCAAAAAACGCGACAAGGCAGAAGAGCACAGAAATTTATTTAACCACAAAGATGAAGACAACCGTCGTTCGACTAGCGTTCGACACGACTAGTGTAGACGAGTCCAGCAAGAGAAACGACCAGGCCAACCGTAGCAAAAGTGGTAATCCTCGCATCAGCCTAAACAAAACAGAATTGACGTCAATACACGCGGCATCAAACAAGAGTGCTTACCTGGAAGCCGCGAATGATCTCCTCGTAGCGGGCAATTTTCTTCTGGTGATCAGCGGTGAGCTGGTTGAGTTTGGCTTCGAAGCTGTGCCCGATCTGATCTGCCTTCGCGGTCAGAAAGCCGTGGCCTCTGATGTAGCCAAAGGTGTAGCAGACGAAACCCACGAAGGCGAGAATGATGAGCATCTCGACCAGAACTTTGGTCCATCGGAGGCGTCGATTCATTTCCACGCGGGCCTCTTGGCTCTTATCGACGTCTTCGGCATCGCTGTCCTCGCTGAGAAGAACGTTCTCGTCTTCTCGGGTGAGAAGAACGTTCTCGTCGATGACGTCAAAGTCGGTGGTCGCCATTTTCAGTTGATGATGAAATGAGAGAACGCGATTCACATAAATACTCTGTTCTAGTTCGCATTTTCGCATTTCGCATTGTCGTGCTGGGACATTGGCAATGCGATCACATGGTAGCGGCGATCACGCAAAGCGTTGCAGGAGAGAAAACGGAGCGGACGCGTTTTCTCACACGTCATAACGTTCTTTACAGTGTTATCACAAAAACCATAAAGGCAACAAGCCGCGGGCACTCGTTATACGAAGCGTTCAACGGCAAAAAAGACGCATAACGGACAGAAAATTTACTTTGAACTATCAAAACCAATTGTATTATGCGGGTATATTAGCAGTCAGCAGATTGAGTCGTCAGCATCTGAATCTTTGGATCAAATTGTGTTCATGTCGTTTCTAGATTTCATCGAAATTGCCTTGAGCACCTTCTTTCAAGCTCATTCTGGAGTCGTTCTTCACTTTTGCTTGCTTCTTGCTTCTCTTCTTCATCTGCAAAATCAAAGTTACTCTCTATTATCGCATCGAAAATCAATATTTCATAAAAGTAAGCAATGCGAGCGCTCGCTGCGGGTCGCGCTTAGAGATTGGTTAATGCCTTAAAGATCCATCTAGTTCAGTGAAGCCGGCGATCCGGCAATTGTGCCGACTGACTAGTGACTCTCGGATCGGTTTGAAAAAAATTGGTTTTTCTGATCTAGACCGCACACAACGACCTCTCGCCCATTAATATTATGTTGCTTACCAGATATCGCATCATCTCTTCCATCGCGTCTTCCTCATTGTCATCCAAATTCAAAATCTTGAAAATTTCCCGAACATCCAACTCCTCCGGCTTCGATTCCTCTTCATTCGAGCCGCTTATCACCTAAAATTCTACAAATTGACCTTCAAACACAATTGCAACTCACTTCATTGCTCTCAGTTTCCTCCCCAAACGCGCATTCCGCCTTGTTGATGTCCTCATAGCCGGAGAACAAATCGTTCCAGCGCTCGACTTCAAACTCCAATTTGCTCAGATTCTCGCGGAGTTGTAGGATCTGCGCCTCATGCGTCGCATTCAACGCGGCAATCTCCAGCGCGTGCGTCTCGTTCAACTTCTGCGCGAGGATTTTCTCGTTTTTCATCATGATCGCGTACACGAAATAAAGGGAGGAAACTGCGATGAAGGCGAAGTTGCAAAAGTCGTACAAAAAGGTCAGTCGCTTTTTATTCTTTGGCGATAGTTTCGCCTTCGGGGCTTCGTCGATGACCTCCGCGTTGCTGTTGACGATGGCGAACGCCGACTCGGACATGATGCAAATCTGGAGGAGCGCGAGAGGACACTCGCTGTTGCGATATACTCGAGATGTGAGGTCGTCGTGCAAGCGGACGGCGCGGCAAATCGATTGTCAGCTGACTGCATCGGCTATTCGCGCCACTTGAGGCGGCGCAGAACGGAGGCCGCACGCAAGAAGCGGAGGGATTTATTCATTAGAGTATAGTTGGAGAGGAGTTCAGTTAGATGAGAACGCCGATACCGTAGCACGTGAGCAGATGACCGGCAAAATGCATGCGAATCTGGCAGCGAGAACATCGGGTTTCTTTGTTTTTGATCTCGATTCTTGTGCAGCGACCGCCGATTATTTCAGCGGCTGCTCTGATATCAAGCGGAGACTCTTAGCTATTGCTCTCTGCACGCGGAGAGTTGAGTTGGTTTACAGCGTTGAAATCGGCGAAAACCCCCGAAAAAGATTTGTCGGCTCAATTGCGGTCGCAACAAGATTGTAAGTCTTCACTAATGACCGTACATTAGTGAAGCTGGTTGTTTTTCGCCTAATTCCATCCGCTTCGCGTGATTTTGATGACCTGAGCGTTTGTTCGTGACCTCAGATGGTTTTCAAACGGCCATTGAATCCAAAAATTTCGGCAGATTGCGACGAAAGAATCAAAAAAAGTTGTTTGCCGGTCAGTGACATGGCCGGTTCTTTGGCATTAAAACAGTCCTGGAGCACTTGAAGAGGAAAAGTCTTTGAGTCCAGGGAATGTTATTTGTACTCAAAGACTTTCCTTATCAGAAGAAGTTTTCGGTTGAAATCACCGTTCCGAGCAACAAAATTGCGGGTTGTAGTAGTACAAAATGCCGAACGATGACCGCTCGCCCGATTGTATAAGAAAGTGCGTCATGATTTGCCCGCTCGCCGGCAGACGCTTTTCACCCTCTTTTCACTCAATTCGCGCCACTTGATGCGGCGCAGAACGGAGGCCGGAGCTGGATGGGAACGCCGATACCGTATCAGCTGAGCAGTGTACCAGCAAAGTGCATGCGAATCTGGCAGCGAGAACATCGAGTTTCGTTGATGTTCATCTCAATTCCCGAATATCACTCGTGCACTGACTGCCGGCCATTTCAACCCTGATATCGAACGAAGGAGATAGGCTGTTTGCACGCGGAGAGTTGCACTGAATTTCACACTCGGCAGTAGAGAAGAGGAAAGAGCACTGTAGAGGTGCGAACGTCATCTCAACCGACATCGGCCAATCTCTGAGAATGTTCAACAGTCTATTCATTTTCACTCAAAATCGGTCTCTAACGCTCTCCTTTGATGATTGGATTTAACCGCATTATTGTTGCCACATTTAATAAAACAGTTGATAAAATTAAAAAACAAATGATAATAAATTATCCACTAGTCCTGGGCTTCCTGCACGAGCTTTGCTTCCTCGGCAGCTTGAGCTTCGCGTACAGCCTGGCACCTTTTGACAAGTTCATCAGATTGATAACGAATCGCCATTCGATGAAGACGGTGCACCGTCCGCTCTAAAATGCGCACAGAGTAGGCAAATGTCCGATAAACAAGTAACTCACTGTCGATGCGATTGTTCCTCTTGTGAATAACCGCCAAAAAGTGCATGAGATCAAACAGATCAACATAGTCCAGGCTGTAAACGTCTTGCTCATCTTTAAAGAGCTCTTCGAAAAATTTCGAACTGTTCGAAAGAGTCTAAAAGAGTCACAAAATCACACATTGGAGAGCCAACAAATCGAATCGTCTTACTTCTTTCGAGCAGAAGAACATATACCCACACAAGTCCAGGCCAACGGCATCGGAATTGCTTCCAACCAATTCGTTGCATGGCGTTGTGGCGTCAATGCAGTAACTCCTAGAATGCAAATGTCAATTTTATGAAAAATTGCTACAAAAACATACTTTTGCACTTCGACCCGCACTTGAATTGGTGTGGGAGCCAAATAGTGGTTGCAGTAAGAGTTGTCAAACTGCACAGTGACCTCCACATCTGGGGCGTCCTCATATGAGCAGACGATGCGAGCCACCGTACCCCAGAGCCCTGCGAAAGGGGGTCGACAGGCGATTTTTGGTTTTTCTTGATCAATGAATGACCTAAAAGCGTGGTGCTAAAACTATAATTGATGAAGTGAACTAACCACTCAAATCCATTGATCAACAATTCCGGAGTGAAGCAATCGAACACACCAGTCCGAGTCTTTTCTTCAGGAGCAGCGGCCTCTTCTTTGGTGCAATCCACAAAGTCCTGGCGAGCCGATGAAGTGACTTCCAGTTCCCAATCCAGCTGGATTGAGTAGTCCTGTGCTTCGGCATGTCAGACGTCTCAATGAGGACGACGACAACCATGTTGTCAAGTTGAGAAGCGGTGCTCAAATCAACAAATTCCATTTTGTAACTGAAACAGATCATCAATTTAACCATCATTCAAGAATACAGCGAAAAACTCGAATAAATTTCGAAAGGAGTGGCAAAGATAACCAGAAATTAGGCGAAAGTAACTTGCCAAACAACAAGACAATTTTTTAACTACGGTTTGATGTAATCGCGGCAGGACCCGATTTTTCAATATTTGAATGCGTATTTTTGGATAACTGATGCTGCTGCGCTCCGCGAACGCTTTTTGGTCAATTCCGACATTAAGATCAAAATTGAAGATGGAGACGCAAATCGCGTAAACCTGAATGTGGGAATCGAGAAATCTTTGTGTTCCGCAAAAGTCTTTGAGTCTAAACAAATGTTCTAAACACGGACTCAAAGACTTTTCTTGTTAGGATTTGTCGGCTCAATTGCGGTTGCAACAAGATTGTAGGTTTGTGGCACTGACCGTACATTAGTGAAGCTGGCTGTTTTTCGCCTAATTCCATCCGCTTCGCTTCATTTTGATGACCTGAGCGTTTGTTCGCGACCTGAGATGGTTTTCAAACGACCGTTGAATTCAAATATTTCGGCAGATTGCGACCAGAGAAACAAAAAATGTTGTTTGGCGGTCAGTGACATGGCCGGTTCTTTGGCATTAAAACATCCCTGAGGAAAAGTCTTTGAGTCATGGTAACGTTGTTTAGACTCAAAGACTTTCCTTATCAGAAGAAGTCTTCGGTTGAAATCACCGTTCCGAGCAACAAAATTGCGGGTTGCAGTATCACATGATAACCGCTCCCCGACTAAAGTGCCGGCAGACGTCGTGCGTCATCATTTTCCCGCTTGTCGACAGACGCCTTTCACCCTCTTTTCACTCAATTCGCGCCACTTGAGGCGGCGCAGAACGGAGGCCGGAGCTGGAGCTGTTTGCCGGTCAGTGACGTGGCCGGTTCTTTGGCATTAAAATAGCCCAGAAGCACTTGAAGAGGAAAAGTCTTTGAGTCCAGGGAATGTTATTTGTACTCAAAGACTTTTTCCTTCCCAGAAGAAGTTTTCGGATGTAATCACCGTTCCGAGCAACAAATTGCGGGTTGTAGTAGTACGCACTGCCGTATGATGACCGCTTGTCATCATTTGCCCGACGCTTTTCGTCCTTGAACACTTTTTTATGGCCAACTCGGTATATTATCATCGATTCGCCGCCATTGTTGCGCTGTGCCGCCATAGCTCAGTCGGTTAGAGCGTGGGTCTAATAAGCCCAAGGTGGCAGGTTCGACCCCTGCTGGCGGCAAATCATCTTTTGGCATTGCTGTTGGTTTTGATTCTTTGTAATCTTGTTTTTGATGTAAACAACAACAAAAAGAGAGGAAAACAATCACACATAAAACAAAAATTTAACTGATCTCGGGCGGGCTCGAACCGCCGGCCTTCTGTGTGTTAGACAGATGTGATAACCACTACACCACGAGACCACAGACGATCGACTGTCTCAGATAGATTAAAACTGATTCGTCTGAGACGCAAATTGCCTGTTTGGCTTTCTTTTGATGACCGCGGACGGATTTGCCGCTGGTGCAAATGCAAACCTGTTTTGTTTTTGTCGCCTCATGCGTCATGCAGTCAAGATCACAAGCATAAACTTAAATCGAAAGTCAAACAGTAAACTCTTTGAGTAATATGTACTCAAACACTATTCCCGATTCGTTCATTCAGTGCCAGACTGCCGAATGTTTGGTGAATTGAGGAAATTAGCAAATACTTTTTGCGACGAGCTTTCCATAATTCACCATCAGTTTCAAAATCGTGATTAGACGAATTAGACCTACGAGATCATGGTCGAGTTAGACGTAAAAAGTATTTGCTAATTTCCTCAATTCACCAAACATTCGGCAGTCTGGCACTGAAGAACGAATCGGGAATAGTGTTTGAGTACATATTACTCAAAGAGTTTACTGTTTGACTTCGATTTAAGTTATGCTTGTGGATCTTGACTGCATGACGCATGAGGCGACAAAAACAAAACAGGTTGCATTTGCACAGCGGCAAATCCGTCCGCGGTCATCAAAAGAAAGCCAAACAGGCAATTTGCGTCTCAGACGAATCAGTTTAATCTATCTGAGACAGTCGATCGTCTGTGGTCTCGTGGTGTAGTGGTTATCACATCTGTCTAACACACAGAAGGCCGGCGGTTCGAGCCCGCCCGAGATCAGTTAAATTTTTGTTTTATGTGTGATTGTTTTCCTCTCTTTTTGTTGTTGTTTACATCAAAAACAAGATTACAAAGAATCAAAACCAACAGCAATGCCAAAAGATGATTTGCCGCCAGCAGGGGTCGAACCTGCCACCTTGGGCTTATTAGACCCACGCTCTAACCGACTGAGCTATGGCGGCACAGCGCAACAATGGCGGCGAATCGATGATAATATACCGAGTTGGCCATAAAAAAGTGTTCAAGGACGAAAAGCGTCGGGCAAATGATGACAAGCGGTCATCATACGGCAGTGCGTACTACTCAACCCGCAATTTGTTGCTCGGAACGGTGATTACATCCGAAAACTTCTTCTGGGAAGGAAAAAGTCTTTGAGTACAAATAACATTCCCTGGACTCAAAGACTTTTCCTCTTCAAGTGCTTCTGGGCTATTTTAATGCCAAAGAACCGGCCACGTCACTGACCGGCAAACAGCTCCAGCTCCGGCCTCCGTTCTGCGCCGCCTCAAGTGGCGCGAATTGAGTGAAAAGAGGTGAAAGGCGTCTGTCGACAAGCGGGAAAATGATGACGCACGACGTCTGCCGGCACTTAGTCGGGGAGCGGTTATCATGTGATACTGCAACCCGCAATTTTGTTGCTCGGAACGGTGATTTCAACCGAAGACTTCTTCTGATAAGGAAAGTCTTTGAGTCTAAACAACGTTACCATGACTCAAAGACTTTTCCTCAGGGATGTTTTAATGCCAAAGAACCGGCCATGTCACTGACCGCCAACAACATTTTTGTTTCTCTGGTCGCAATCTGCCGAAATATTTGAATTCAACGGTCGTTTGAAACCATCTCAGGTCGCGAACAAACGCTCAGGTCATCAAAATGAAGCGAAGCGGATGGAATTAGGCGAAAAACAGCCAGCTTCACTAATGTACGGTCAGTGCCACAAACCTACAATCTGTTGCAACCGCAATTGAGCCGACAAATCCTAACAAGAAAAGTCTTTGAGTCC